>CM066171.1:36153442-36365942 GCA_033629205.1 Lithocarpus polystachyus
CCGGATTTTGAAATGACCGAGTTCCTTTCCTATTAAGCTGTCGTTCCACCTTTATTGCCATATGCACCATGTCCTTCAACTCTACGTAGTGCTACAACTCCACCATGTTGGCAATGTCCCGATTCATCCCATTCAGAAACCTTGCCATGGTAGCTTCTCTATCCTCCTCTACATTTGCTCGAATCATGGCAATCTCTATCTCCTTGTGGTAGTCATCCACGCTCCTATAGCCTTGAGTAAGACTCTGTAATTTTTGATACAAGTCCCTATAGTAATGACTAGGAACAAACTGCCTCCTCATGGTGGCCTTCATTTCCTCCCACGTCTCAATAAGCCTCTCACGGTTTCTCCTTCTGTTCATCACAAGTTGATCCTACCATATAATAGCATAGTCAGTAAACTCAATGACAGCTAGTTTTACCTTTTTCTCCTCGGAGTAGTTGTGGCACTTAAAAATGAACTCCACCTTCTTTTCCTATTCCAAGTACACTTCTGGATCATTTTTCCCTTGGAATGATGGTATCTTCATTTTTATGTTTCCTAGATTTCTGTCAGTCCCTTCTTGCTATCTTGGATCTCTTTGGAATCCTCTACCACGCTTTACGCCCCTTCGTGCAAACCTGCCCTCATTGTTCCATGAAACTTGATCCTCTTCATCTTAAAACTCATCCTCGCGGTAGTCATTAGAATCATCCACGCGCACATACCTTTCTTACCTTCTAGCATTAGGGGCTCTTTGGGGATGCTCCTCACGTAAATTAGCAATAACAGTATCTTGCTTGTCCAACCGATCCCAAATCTCATTAAACACCACGTTCATGCATTCAAATTGTTGTTGCATAGCCTGCAACATGATGGATGACTCCTTCCTTCCTTATTTGATGTTTCACCCCTGCAAGACATAATTTTAAAACTACAGAGAAATGTTAGAAATAATTCCTCACAACACTCCCTCACGTGTTTGCACTCAAATTATGTCACCCCACTCGTGTTTCACTCTTAAATTGGCTTTTTCCTAATATTAGTCTCACACTCTCTTGCCTTTTTCCACTCGTAGCTTCTCCTTTTCAATTCTGCTATAAACTAATAAACTTGATCAAGAAATTCAACTTGTAGTATTAAAACAAATACCAACGGCAAGAAAATATGATAGAAATCAAAGAAAATAGGACAAAAGAAAACAATATTTTGGTCTGAGAGAACTAAAACTAAATTTTTTTTTTCTTTTTCTTTTCTGAATTCTTTTTTTTTTTCTTTTTTTTCATGTTTTTTTTTTCTTTCTTTTCTTGGAGCTTGGTGCACGATTTTAACCTAGTGCACGTCACAACATAAGAACGAGGAATAAAGAACACAAAAGGACAAGATAGGATGATAATTGGAAACAAAAGAGAAAAGGATAGAAAACTGATTTTAGAACTTGAGCTCTGATACCAAATGATGCGAACCTCAATCGACTCGCTTTGAGACCTAACACACAATATTGGAATATTGCCCAAGAAAGCTAAAATTCAGATTTTGATAGAAACCCTGACCCAACGTTTATCAGTGAAACGCGAACCAAATGTATAAGTAACAGACCTTGACCCAATGATTATGATTGAATCACGAACCAAAGGTATAAAGTTTGAACGCCACAAGGAAGAATCCTTGATAAGTTCACAGTTCTTAAAGAACCAAAGAGAAGAACAAAGCCTCACTTTTTTTTCAGATTTTTATTCAATAATCCTCTCTATTACAATGAGTGCATGCTATTTATAAGGCATGACTGAATGTAGAAAATATAAAAAACGTACTAAATAATAAAACCCTAAATAAAAGCTGATTTGGTCTGAAAATAGCAAATCCAAAATAGGAAAATAGCTAAAAAAAACATTATAAATAATAAAAGCCTAAAATTAAGGTAGATCTGGTCCAAAATTTGAAAATCCAAATTAGGAAAAATATTTATTAACTGATATGGAGCTGGAAAGTCAATCAGCCATTAATCCACGCCATAAATAACGCCCAATTAAGCCAGACTAGCCCTTAATAGCTTGGATTAAATTTATTATGCCTTTATCTTCCTTTGGGCCCGGCTTGGAATGTCCTACGTTAGAATCAAGCCAAATATCTTAAATCAGCCCATTAAGTGCTTCTTTGATCTTCTTGGATCTTGCTCTAGTAATAGGCCTAACTGGAACATGCAATTGATCCTTGAATGCTTGTTGATTCTCATCAGTTAGGAAGGAACTAATTCTTATTGGTTAATGCTATGGACTAGTAGCGGGATCTGAGAAGCTAAAGAAGAAATAGGTTCGGCGTAACCTCGTTGGAACAAGAAGCTTGGAGGGCTTAGGTACACTGGGTAGATTAGGCTTGGGGGGTCTATTGCTATCCTTGTATCCCAACTACATTCTTTAGTGGATCATTTGATCGCTTAGAGGGCGGCGAAGAGGTTTTACGCCGAGGGCTTCGGATTCCTCTTCAATACACATCTTGTGTTGTCCTTGTGTTTGCATCTCTCTTCCCTTTATCTTTGTCATTTAATTTCTGTTATGGATGTGATTTTATTTGACTTAGATTTTTTATCAATTCGTTTTTAAGCTTTTGTTCATTTTCCGCACGTTCATCGTTTGATATAAAAGCTTGAATTGATAATTTGTAATTTGGGGGTCTAAACGTTCAGTGATTTATACGCTATTTGAACATTCAAACTCACTGAGGAGTAGTGTAACTCTTGTAGATATGTGATCTACTGGGGAAGAATCTTCTGCTTCCTTCATGGTATGCTGAGGACTTTGAGGAAGAATCTTTTTCTTCCTCACTAGGATACTTTAGGTGTACTTGATCTATTGGGGAAGAATCTTCTACTTCCTCACTGGGGATTGTTTAAATATGGTTGGGTCCCCATCGGGGAAGAATCTTCTGCCTCTTCCATAGGGATGATGTTTTAGATATTTTTAATCCACTAGGGAAGAATCTTCTGCTTTCTTACTGGGGATAGTGTTCTTGAGTTTATGTGATATGCTGGAAATGGTTTTAAGATGTACATGCTTTATTGGGGGAAGAGTCTTCTGCATCCTTTACTACTCACTATAGGGTCCTTGGTGACTTTGTGCCTATTTGGGGCAATCTTGAGATTTTTTTTTTTTTTTTTTTACTGTTTATGACTAAACTATAGATAGTTTAGTTGTATGGTCTAAACTACACATAATTTAGCCATCAGACGTGCTTCCGCCTTTTCATTCTCTTCATCTCCCTCATCTCTTCACATCCTTCATAACTCTTCAACTTCCCTTTTTTTTCTCTACAAAACTTCCCTCTTATATCTTTTCCTCACATCATCTGATTCTCCCATTCTCTCAAAAACTCCTTCATTCTCTTATTTTCTCTTTAGACTCTCCTCATCTCCTTCAATGGCACCCAAGGCCAAGAAGACTTCCTACATCCTTTCCTCTGATGCATTTCTCCTCACCCGCTGGAGTGGAGTAGTGAGATTGATGGAGCCTTCTTCATTGACACATTGGTTAGAGAATCACATCCCTATGGCTGAATCTGTAAGTTTTTCAAACTTTCATCATTTTCAAGTTTCTCTTTGATCTTTCATTTTGATGAGTTTTTGGCCATGTAAATGCTTTGGTTCTGTTGTGGGATGGCTTTAGATGAAAACCTGACACATAGGAGTGGTAGGAACATGTTTAGGATTGATTTTGGATGATATATGCTTGAAAATGTCGAAGGACACTTGCTGTCCGTGCTTCTGTGTGCATGGGCTCGAGCCTACGTACGTAGCTTGGACTTATGCGTACACAGCTCTGTTCTTGTGTATGCAGGTCTGTCCTTGGGGCTCTACGTATGTGGGTTGTGGCTTGCGTACGCGGGGTCCTGTTTGCGTACATGGGCCTTGACCCGTGTATATGAGACGCTTGGCAGAGGCCTAACTCTGCCAAGCTTCACTTCTTTTTCAATTGTTTCACTTTTATATTCAATCCGAACACCCTTTGTTGTCATTTTTGCACCTAAACATCACTGCATGCTTCTTTTTCTCTTTATACTTGCATTGAAAACATCATTTTTCATTATTTTCACTTGAATCAAGAATATAATGTTATCTTCTTCTTTAGCAGTCCTCTTCCCCTTATGCTAGTAGGCGAAGCACCAATGAGGTGGCAGAGTGGGACAACCTTTTTTTTCCTGAAACCAAGGCTTACATCTAGGAAGTAGGCTTCGAGCCTATCCGTAGCCTTCTGCCGGAGAAGTCCGCAAGTGCTACTTTGGTGCAATGCCTCATCGAGGGGTGGTGGGATACTACACATACCTTCCATATTGCTGAGCGGGAGATAACTGTGACTCCCTATGACTTCCATCGCATGACTAACCTTAGGTTCGAAGGGGCCATCATTAATTTTGATGGTGTGTCAAGCATCCAACTGGCTCTTGACATGTTGGGGAGGAAGTTCTTTGCCAAGACCATCCGTTAGTCTGACTTGGTGTCAGATTACATGCTTCTCCCACAAAGGACTACGGAGGAGCATGTTCGAATGGCTAAAGCTTTTCTTCTACATTTGTTGAGAGATTCTCTCTTCACTAATGGTAGGCAAACGGTGTCCTTAAGATAGTTGACCCTCTTTCAAGACTTTGTAGATGCAACGAGGGCAAACTGGGGGCAGGAATGTATTGCCTATCTTTACTCTATCCTCGACACTCTTAGCTGGGGCACCTTGCAGCAGCTTGTGGGGCCTTGGAGGCTTCTTGAGGTTAGCTTTCTTTCCATCTCTTGTATTTTCATTTGTAGCTTGTAGTCTTACAAAATGTATCATCTTGCAAACTGTCATATTACAAACTGTTATCTAGCAAATAGTACCATTTTGCAAATTGTACCATCTTGTATCTAACTTGCGACTTGTGCCTCTTTTTGCAGCAGTGGATTGTTAGGTATGGCCTCATAACTTCGAGCACCAATCCAAATTTGAGGAAATTCCCTCGAGTGAGGACCTACCTTGCTATGTTAACTTCAGATGAGGTAAATTTAGAAGTTCTAGTTTTCATGCTTCTAACCTTTTATCATCACAGATTCCGATGGATCCTCCAAAGTTCATGCTTGCCCCACGCTTCATGACTAATGCTGAATACAACTTGTAGAGAAGTGGAATTCCCTATACCGAACAACTCATTGATGGATTAGACTATAAGGAATTTAACATCACCCGCCTTATGCCTTCCCTTATTGTTCAGGTATATGCTCGATCTCTTCTCCTTTTCCTTTTCATTTACCTTGTTTGTCATGGCTTCTAATGGTGGAACTTGTAGCAGAAGGAGCCTGTTGCCGGTGAGGCAATTAATCCTCCACATCTCCCTTGGATGGTCTACGCTTACGGCCCTGATGGCTTTGCTCGAGAGCACGTCATGCCCTGTAATTCCAATGTTATGGGCTACCCTTTTCCTACAAACACCCGGGCGTGAGTTCTTCTTTCCTTTTGTTCTTTTTTCTTCTTGCTGTCTTTCCTTTTTCCTGGTCACTAACCCTTCTTTCTTCAAACTATAGCTCACCACCAAGAGCATGGGGAGTTGGTATGGTTGGTAGGGAATCTCAAGCTAAAGGTGACCAACTATTCAAGGAGCTTGTACGGCCTTATGGGGGCGGCCTACCGGGTGGTGGTGGTGATGATGATGATGGTGGTGGTGATGATGATGATGATGGTGGTGGTGGTGGTGGTGGTGGTGGTGGTGATAAGAATGATTCAGAAGCGACTCTTAACTACCAACTAAGGAAGAGCCGACACCATTAATTACCTGCAATCAAGACACATAGGCATACAACACACATATTTCTTTCTTTTGTTGCTTTTATTTTTTTTTTTCTTTTAGCAGACATTTGAATTCAATTTGAGGCAAAGGGTTTTACTTAAGAACATTTTTTTACATTTATGCTTTTAATTGGGACTAGTACTTAATTTACAAGACATATGGTTAATTGTATGTTTCCATACAATATTGCTTCTTTGATGCTTGAAATCTTGTGCCTCAAATATGCCTTGAGTGATCCTTTAGGTCGTAGGAACCCTAGGGATGCCCTGGAGTGGTAAAACCATGCTTAAAATAGAGGAGAATGAGTTTCTGC
The DNA here is from genome assembly GCA_033629205.1 of Lithocarpus polystachyus. Taxonomy (NCBI): domain Eukaryota; kingdom Viridiplantae; phylum Streptophyta; class Magnoliopsida; order Fagales; family Fagaceae; genus Lithocarpus; species Lithocarpus polystachyus. Next base: position 36,159,543 of record CM066171.1, read on the forward strand.
CAAGCTTTGAGTGTATGTGGGGATGGGACTGCGTACGCAGCTTTAACTTCGCGTACGCAAGGTTGACCTTACGTATGTGGGCCGTGAATTAGAGGAAACCCTAGCTGCCCTAATTAAGTATAAAAGTAGTCATTTGGGTAATGTATTTTCAACTCAAAGAGCACTTTTCTGAGGTCCCCCAATGGCAAAAAACTCTCCACTCGATGTCTCAGCTTGGATTAGGAGGCTTGGTTCCTGATTTCAAGGATTCGATTGCCTCCTATGGTCTTTCTTGTGTCTTTCCATACCATCAAATAGGGGTGGATACGTCTTTTCTTCATGCTTCTACCAACTGTTAGGTCCTTACTCGGCATGTTTTCTGCTTCAATGGAGTAGAACTATGCCTCACTATCGAAGAATTTGGTGCCATCATGGGTGAACCGAAGATTGATGATCTCGTATTCCCTACCGTGGGTGGGGATCTCCCCTTTTTGCTACAAGTTGTGTTAGGCGTCCTTCTTGCTACGGAAAATAGGTGGTGCGACTTGGCACAATCAACTTTAGCTTAGTTTTTGCACACTTTTCCGACTTGGCCATTCCTACAAATGGGAGGTCACGTTCATACTTTCTTCGTGCCTTTTGCTTATGTGCTCTTGCAAGGTACTTCTTGGTCCAAAGGTCATATTGTGTGGGCCTCCGGATGTGCATGGTGGTTTATGAGCTAAAGAGAGGTAAACCGGTGGGTCGATCTTAACGGAAACTCTTAATGGTTTGGATTTCTTTCATAGGAAGAAAGCAAGCTTCTTTGCGGGAAGTCCTCTTCTTTTTCAAGTATAATCCATAACTTTTGCCTAGGTTCTCAACCTAGCGGGATTCCTTTACTTTTGCATGGATTGCCTTTCAATTTTCAACCCATCGAGGCACCTTATATTGTCTTTCATTATTATTTATATTTTTTCTTCACTCATGCTCTTTCTTCTTCTTCTTTTTTTCTTTTCTCTCTCTTCTTTTTTTTTTTTTTTTGGCCCTCTTTTTTTACTCCTTCCTCTCTTTTTTCTTTTTCTTTTTTAGATATGGCTACAAGAGAGGCTTCGGTTGCTTCAACATCCCACCATACCCCCCAGCACATACCTCTCTAGGCATTTTAAGGACCATCAGCTTCATCAAAATGACATGCTTTTTAAGGCGTACAAGGAGCTTAAGGGTCACATCAAGGAGACTGATATTCAATGGGTCATGGAGGGGTGCCACATCATAAACATGGTTCACCGTTGCTGCAAGGACTACTGTGTACCTTTAGTTGGACTTCGTTGCTGCTCATACTACTCCACTTGTCATATCTCAAGGCAATTTGGAGTGTGTCAAGGAGCTCCTAGTGTTGAAGGTGCCTTCCACACCGAGCTGTTTACTACTAGGATCTTGGGTAGGCTTCGTGAGGCTTGGCCACACCAGAGGGTGACTAGAGGCATTGCTCCTCCTCAATACATCTATCCCACTGTGACGTACAAGAAATGGTTGGGGATGACATGAAGTGGATTCTGAGGGATAAGAAAGCTTGGATGAAGACTAGCAAGAAAGTAGGAAGGGTTGAGTGACCACCTTGATATGCCCTATATTTACTTTTCTACACTTTATGATTCTCATGTTTTTGTTTTTGAATTCAATAAAGGGTTGGAATGTTCCAAATCCCCTATGAAAACAATCTTGTTACCTTTTAATTTGAGCAATAAGAGAATCACTTTTTATTATCTTTGCTTATTGTCATATCATTCCTTTGTTTTGTCTTTTTCTTTTCTTTTTCCTTTGCAATGTCATTTTTTCCCATCACGTCCTTTCGGAAATTTTCTCCATTCCCATTGTCTATTCTCCTAACTTTTGCCTAGACTGTTGTGGTTTATGCTCTAAAATCCAATTTATTGGCATGTCATAAATAATTAAATTGTTTAATTATATGAGACTATTTATAAATGAACTAATTGGACATTATCTTAGTCCATGAGATGCATAGTATGCAATTTATGTGATTTAGTCACAGAAGATATAAATCGCAAGTTCTTTGTAAATTCAGAATTTTAGTTTATATTCAGTGATGAAATTGGGTATTTCATTTGCGAAGACTATAATATATCAACTAAGATGATTTGTCTTGATCATGGAAGTGGAGACTTCTAGTTGATATGTTGATATGTTTTAAGAGTTAAGACATATATCAACTAAGATGATTTGTCTTGATCATGGAAGTGGAGACTTCTAGTTGATATGTTGATACGTTTTAAGAGTTAAGACATATTAAACTAGACCGCTGTGAGATTTATAATTCTCTTAACGACTGTCTAATGAATAATAAATCTCACGACTTCTATTTACATCAACTTTAAATCTTGAGAGAAAAATGGACATGATCATGAGGTGTAGGTTGCTTTAATATATCAGGAGTGAGATCTATAAGTCACGATCAAAATCTCAGGATGTTGGGCTGCCGCATTTAGTGTTGATGGAACATTTATTCTCAAGATGAAATTCATAATCTTTTAATGGAGATATAAAATATTCCCTTGAGATAAGTTTAATGGGTTTGGTTATTCGAAGTGTTGGGCCCAACTACTTTAGTAAGGAGTTACTAAAGTATATATTTATGGAATTGGATTTCATAAATATATGATGAATAACGTAAAGGATTAAATCGAGTACTCAAGGATTAAGATGTAGTAATCTTCAAAGTGGCAATCTATATTCATAACTTTGTATTACTATGAATATTTTAATGAAGGGGTTTCATGTATAATAAAGTCTTGGGATATAATTTATCAATAAGGCCTAGAGTGCAATTATATTCATTTAGTGGTATTGAATATAATTAATGGTAACTTTGGACTTGTCAAGAGTTGATAGAAAAGCGCTAGGCCTGTTGGAGCTAGAGTCTTATTTGTTCCCTTTTAGTCCCACTCCAAGCCACACACTAGAGCCCAATTGGAATGGCTCAAAAGGCTAGCCCAATTAGATAATCAGTTATATTTAAGGAGAGAAACATACAGATTTCATAAGTGCTTTTTCATATGAGAGTTTTCTAAGTGGTTTTCATTATGATCACATGAGAACATGAAATAGTTTATGTGTGAGTGTTGAGCATTCTCTTATTCTCTCCTTGGAAACTGATTGAGAGATCACACTTCTTGAACATTAAGTGGAATTGGAGTGAAGATTAAAAGTGTTCTCAAGTACTTCTAATCTTTTTTTTTTGAATTTTACCACACCAAGGAACGCTTTCTTGTTCTTAAATTCCAAAACTTACATAGTACATGTTATTAATTGCAAATGAAGTAGATCCGTTAATTTTCCGCTGCGTATGTTTTGTTTGTGATACAAACATGTACTTTTCTAGCATAGACTGCCCTTTTGGGTTTCACTTTTTGTTTTTGAATTTAATAAAGGATTGGTGTGTTCCAAATCCCCAATGAAAATAATCTTGTTACCTTTTAATTTGAGCAATAAGAGAATCGCTTTTTATTATCTTTGCTTATTGTCATCTCATTCCTTTGTTTTTTCTTTTTTTGTTTTCCTTTGCCATGTAATTTTTTCCCATGACGTCCTTTCAGGAATCTTTGCATGCCCGTGGTCTTTTCCCCTAGCTTTTGCCTAGACTGCCCTTTCGGGTTTTCAATCTAGTGGGGTTCTTTTGCCTTAATTTTTGCCTAGGCCGCCCTTTCGAGTTTTCAACCTAGCATGCTTTTTTTTTCTTTTTCTTTTTTTCTTTAAATGTTGTATTTCTGGACTTTATGCATGTTAATTGGGCAAAACATCTCATCCCCATCCAAATCTGTGATCCTCATAACACCTCTGAACATGATCTTCTTAATGATAAACAGCCCAGACCACCTCATCTTCATCTTTCCTCTTGAATCAAAAGTATCATCTCTAAGCACCTTTAGGACCAAGTTGATGGAAAAATACATGTTTGTATTGTTAGGATATGTGCCCTTAAATCCTATTGTATGATGCTATGTATAATATTATGTATGACATTATGTGAGAAATGATGTATGACTTAATATTGTGTTTGATAAAGTTGTTTTATTCTTATCTAAAATAATGGTAACATGAATATTCGGACATTATCAAATAGTCCATGAGATGCATAGTATGTGATTTATGTGATTTAGTCACAGAAGATATAGATCACAAGTTCTTTATAAACTCATAATTTTGGTTTGTAGTCGGTGATGAAATTGGGCATTTCATCTGCGAAAACTATAACATATTAACTACGATGATTTGTCTTGATCATGGAAGCGGTGACTTCTAGTTAATATGTTGATATGTTTTAAGAGTTAAGACATATTGAACTGGACCGCTGTGAGATTTATTATTCTCCTAACGACTGTCAATTGAATAATAAATCTCACGACTTGTATTCACATGAACTCTTAATCCTGAGAGAATAATGGACCTGATCATGAAATGTAGGTTGCTTTGATATATCAGGAGTGAGATCTAAAGTAACGGTCAAAACCTCAGTATGTTGGGCAGCCACATTTAGTGTTGATGGAACATATATTCTCAAGATGAAATTCATAGTCTCTTAGCGGAGATATAAAATATTCCCTTGAGATAAGTTTAATGGGTACAGTTATTCAGAGAGTTAGGCCTAACCACTTTAGTAAGACTAAAGTATATATTTATGAAATTGGATTTTATAAATATATGGTGAATAACTCAAAAGGATTAAACTGGGTACTCAAGGATTAAGATGTAGTAATTAACAAAGTGGCAGTCTATATTCATGACTTTGTATTACTACGAAAATTTTATGAAGGGGTTGCATGTATAATAAAGTCTTGGGATATAATTTATTAATGAGGTCTAGAGTGCAATTATATTTATATAGTGGTATTAAATATAATTAATGGTAACTTTGGACTTGTCAAGAGTTGACAGAAAGCCAAAGGCCCATTGGAGCTAGTGTCTTATTTGTTCCCTTTTGGTCCCACTCCAAGCCACACACTAAAGCCCAATTGGGAAGGCCCAAAAAGGCTAACCCAATTAGATAATCAGTTATGTGGAGAGAAACATACAGAATTTTATAAAGAATAAAATGGTTTGTATGTTTAATAATAATAAGAATAAAAAATATAAGGAAGAGAAACACTTTAGTAATGAAATAAGGTAATGAAATAAGGAAGAGAGACACTCTTTCATATTCTCTCTAGAAAACATAGAACTGATTGAGAGACCACACATCTTGGGCATCAAGTGGAATTGGAGTGAAGATTGAAAGTGTTCCCAAGTACTTCTTCATTCGGTTTTGAATTTCACCGCATCAAGGTACACTCTCTTGTTCTTATATTCTGAAACCTACATAGTGCATGTTATCAATTGCGAATGAAGTAGATCCATTTATTTTTCACTGCGTATGTTTTGTATGCGATGCAAGCATGATGATTTCCTAACATGTATCGCATACAAAACATACGCAGCAAAAAATTAACGGATCTACTTCATTCGCAATTGATAACACGCACTACGTAAGTTTCAGAATATAAAAACAAGAGAATGTAACTTGGTGCGGTGAAATTTAAAACCAAAGAAAAGAAGTTCTTAAGAACACTTTCAATGTACACTCCAATTCCACTTGTGCCCAAGAAGTGTGGTCTCTCAATCAGTTTCTATGAATTTGTTCAAGGGAGAATGAAAGAGTGTCCAACACTCACATACATATCATTTCATGAAGAAATCTCTCACTTAAAATTCTGTATGTTTCTCCCTTAATAACTGATTATCTAATTGGGCTAGCCATTTGGGCTTTCCTAATTGGGCTTTAATATGTGGCTTGGAGTGAGACCAAAAGAGAATAAATAAGATACTAGCTCCAATAGGCCTTGGGCTTTTTTGTCAACTCTTGACAAGTCCAAGGTTACCATTAATTATATTTAATACCACTATATAAATATAATTGCACTCTAGACCTTATTAATAAATTATATCCGAAGACTTTATTATACATGCAACCCCTTCATAAAATATTCGTAGTAATACAAAGTCATAAATATTGACTGCCACTTTGTAAATTACTACATCTTAATCATTGAGTACCCGGTTTAATCCTTTTAAGTTATTCATTATATATTTATGAAATCCAATTTCATAAATATATATTATAGTAATTTCGTACCAAAGTGGTTAGGCCTAACCCTCTGAATAACAAAACCCATTAAACTTATCTCAAGGGAATATTTTGTATCTTCATTAAGAGACTATGAATTCCATCTTGTGAATATATGTTCCATCAACACGAAATGTGGCTACCCAACATACTGAGATTTTGACCATTACTTTAGATCCCACTCTTGATATATCAAAGCAACCAACACCTCATGATCAGGTCCATTATTCTCTCAAGATTCAGAGTTCATATGAATAGAAGTCATGAGATTTATTATTCAATTGACAGTCTTTAGGAGAATAATAAATCTCACAGCGGTCCAGTTCAATATGTCTTAACTCTTAAAACATACCAACTAGAAGTCTCCACTTCCACGATCAAGACAAATCATCTTAGTTGATATGTTATAGTCTTCGCAGATGAAATGTCCAATTTCATCACCAACTATGAATTACAATTCTGAGTTTACAAAGAACTTGTGACTTATATCTTCTGTGACTAAATCACATAAATCACATACTATGCAACTCATGGACTATATGATAATGTCTGAATATTCATGTTACCATTATTTTAGATAATAATAAAACAACTTTATTAATCACAATATTAAGTCATACATAATGTCATACTTAATATCGTACATAGCATCATACAATAGGAATTAAGGGCACATATCCTTACACAAGTCCCCTTCTTTAAGGTTTCTCGGTTTCACTTTCTTGTTGAATGCTCTAGCAATCCTTTTTTGGCACCCCTGTGCTTAATATTGTGCCTTCTAGCCCTCTTCTCATTTATTAAAGCCAATTGTTCATATCTCGCCTTTGCCCAATCCTCTTCTAGGACCTTGGTTTCTACCAATATCCTTAAAGATTGTATCTCCACCTCAATAGGAAGCACTGCCTCACTACCATAAACAAAATAATAAGGTGTTGCCCCAGTAGACGCACAAATAGAAGTTCTATAACCCCATAAGGCAAACAAAGCTTCTCGGCCCAATCATTGTATGTCACTACCATCTTGGCTAGGATGTTCTTCACATTCTTTTTAGCTGCGTCTACGGCCCCATTAGCTTGTTGTCGATATGGTGAAGACTTGTGATGCTTAATACTATATTCTTCCATGACTCTCCGAACTTCACCCTCAAAGTGGGAACTATTATCGGAGATGATCTCTTGGGGCACCCCGAACTGATATATGATGTTGTTTTCTAAGAACCGAGCCACATGTTTAGCCTTCAACATGGAGTAACAAGCTACTTCTACCCACTTGGTGAAATAGTCAATTGCCACAAGGATGTATTCGTGCCTATTTGATGCCTTAGGAGCTATCCTACCAATCACACTTATACCCCAAACCGAGAATGTCCACTACAAAAAAATGTATGTTTAGTGATGAAAAAATTCGTCACTAAAAATCCAATTTTTCGTCACTAAGAACTTTTAGCGATGAAATTGAACTTTTAGTGATGAAACTCATTTCGTCACTGAAACCCCGTCACTAAAAGTCCTAGCGATGAAAAATTTCGTCACTAAAAGTCCGATTTAAAAAAAAAAAAAAAAACTTTTAGCGACAAAAATGTTTCGTCGCCAAATGTTTTCCTCATTAAAAACACTATTTAGTGATGATATATTTCATCACTAAAAACACCTTAGTTTATTAAATCATTTTTAGTGACGAATAATTTCGTCACTAAAACTATGTTCGGATATATATAGTGACGAAAAAGTTCGTCACTAAAACTATTTTTAAGAAAATCCAGGCACATATAGCGACAAAATTTTTCGTCACTAAAACCATTTCTTACAAAATTTTGCTACATTTAGCGATGGAATATTTTGTCACAAACAATTTTTTTTGTTGCTATAATTGTTTTCAACACATACAATAACTCAAGATGTTTTATAATAATACAAAAAGTGTAGCATAATATAATTAGAACTAACGGAAGATGTCCCCATATGTCTTCAAGTAATGCTAAAAGTAAATTTCCTAAAAGCCACCAATAAGAAATCTGCACAAATATAAAAACAATACTACATTAAAATTCTAAACTAAAAACATTAAGTATGTTATAAGAAACATGTCTAACAATGCATTAAGAGTAGCCACACCAATGAATTAAAATCACAATTCCTAATGTATAAGTTGTAGAAAGCAAAATATAGATTTTCAAATATAATATAATACAATTAGTTTCAAATAATGCATCAAAAAAAGTAGTCACACCATGTAGTGTGAGTCCATTGCTAAAATAAAGTACTAACCAAAAAGTGTTTTAACTTGAAGTTGAACCATCCCCGTAGGTAAGAGCGTCATCATAACCCCTGCTCCTCAAAAAGTTAAGAATATTCTTTTGGACCTCTTCTTGCTTAGTTCGTGCCTTTTGGTCCCTAACTCGCTCCTCTTGGTCCCTAGCTCTTGGCTTTTTGAGCTCAATTATCTCATTTTCTAGCCGTTGGATATACTCCACCGAGGAATTAGATGAGGCGGTAGTTGTTAGAGAAGAGGAAAGTCTCATGCCAAGTCCTTTTACAATACTGGACTTCTTTTTAAAAACCAAGTTTGAGATCTCCTCTTGTGTAAGGGGAATTGCATTAGGATCTTGACAATGATCCTCTTGCACTTTGAGAATATTTTCCAATCATTTGAAAGAGAGAAAGAAACAAATAATCACAACATTAATACTACATATGTTATAACTTTACAAACATGATAGGGATGGAATGATACACATACATATGTCACTTCATCCTTATGGTGTATCCATATATTTGTATTTGGATTGAAATGAAAATCTTTGAAGATTTTTGCCAATTACGGAATTTGCCCATCATTTTTATTTTTCCGATTAATTAACATTCAAGTGTTAGATAGATATACTTAATTAATCACAACATGTAATGTACTAAGGTTTAAGAAAATGAAAAAACACGCACCTCCTCATCAACCCTAACCGCAAGTGCCTTTGTCCTGCATCTATGTTTGCCTGAAGTTTTCTTCCTATTTTCAGAGTTCTTTCTTAATTTTTTCTAATAAACAAAATTCAAGATATTTATTAGATCATGAATAAAATAGTATACATTTACTTTATCTAAGTATTAATCTAATCAGTTGACAACATAATATAGTAAACTGTGGATAATAATATTATACGCATAAATAATTTACCAGCCAATCCTTACCGGTCCATCTCCCATCAATGAGTTTAGTCCACTGCTCAAGTGTGGCATTCTTTGGCGGGTGGCTTCTTGCATAGTCCGCACCATGAGATTGTACGAGCTTTTTATAAGCCTAATGCAACTTGTTGGAGTTGGAACTCAATAATCTTCCACATTTTGTATTTAATGTTTTTGTTACCAAGTTAGAATCTCCTTATAGCTCAAACTGATCCTGTAAAATGAAGTGTATATGTATTATAAAAATATTATTATATGAATTTAATATGCTTAGTGAAAACAAAGATGAGTTAGATGTTATCAATGTAAATTTACCGCAATATTTTAAAGCACCACATCTTTAGTAGCAGCATCAACATTTTTCCAATTTTTCACGTTGTAATTGGACAAATTACTTCGCACTTGTACGCCAATTTGATTGTAAAGCTTGCATGCATTCTTCCCAACAGGAGCATCATACTCTGCAGCTATACATACTAGCAACTTACCACTTTTTTCAACAAGTGCCCGTACTGCTATACCACGTGTTGTTCCACGGGTATTTCTGCTAGTAGATTCTATTTAAACATTATTAATGTTAAAAAATTATACATTCCATGTATGTTATAGCTAAATTAAGTGAAGTATAATCTCAATAGTAAAAACAGGGTGCAGTTGTAATTAAGTATGCAATTACCAGTCGTGCTAGTTAATGCGCCGGTAGTCTGCGCCTCCGCACTAGAAGAACTTTAGGCGGGAGGATTTGCTTTAAGAGGTGTTTCCATAGATTGGACCGTAGATTGGACCACCGGGATAGATGCCTTACCTTGCGGATGCCTCATTATCCCATCATCCACACATTTCTCTATATACCATTTCATGTCCTTAGCTCTTTGGCCTAACATGTACAATCTGTTGGGATAAATGCCCTTAAATCCTATTGTATGATGCTATGTATGATGTTATGTATGATGCTATGTATGATGTTATCTAATTGGGCTAGCCATTTGGGCCATTCCAATTGGGCTCTAACGTGTTGCTTGGAGTGGGACCAAAAGGGAACAAATAAGACTCTAGCTCCAATGGGCCTTGGACTTTTCCGTCAACTCTTGACAAGTCCAAAGTTAGCATTAATTATATTCAATACCACTATAAGAATATAATTGCACTCTAGGCCTTATTAATAAATTATATCCCAAGACTTTATTACACATGCAACCCATTCATTAAAATATTCGTAGTAATACAAAGTCATAAATATAGACTGCCACTTTGAAGATTACTACATCTTAATTATTGAGTACCCGGTTTAATCCTTTATATTATTCATAATATATTTATGAAATCCAATTCCATAAATATATACTTTAGTAACTCCTTACTAAAGTGGTTGGGCCCAACACTCTGAATAGCCAAACCCATTAAACTTATCTCAAGGGAATATTTTATATCTTCGTTAAGAGATTATGAATTCCATCTTGAGAATATATGTTCCATCAACACTGAATGCGGCTGTCCAACATACTGAGGTTTTGACCGTAACTTATAGATCTCACTCTTAATATATCAAAGCAACCTACATCTCATGATCAGGTCCATTATTCTCTCAAGATTTAGAGTTGATGTAAATAGAAGTCGTGAGATTTATTATTCATTTGACAGTTGTTAGGAAAATAATAAATCTCACAGCGGTCCAGTTCAATATGTCTTAACTCTTAAAACATATCAACATATCAATTAGAAGTCCCTACTTCCATGATCAAGACAAATCATCTTAGTTGATATGTTATAGTCTTCGCAGATGAAATATCCAATTTCATCACCGACTATGAATTAAAATTCTAAGTTTACAAAAAACTTGTAATTTATATCTTCTGTGACTTTTCACATAAATTACATACGATGCATCTCATGGACTAAGATAATGTCCCATTAGTTCATTTATAAATAGTCTTATATAATTAAACAACTTAATTATTTATGACATGCCAATAAATTGGATTTTAGGGCATAAACCCCAACAATCTCCCACTTGCTCTCAAAGACAATTTACTATATATATATATATATATATATATCAGACACTTATCTCCCTTTAGAGTAATTGGCAACGTTTGGAAATAAGTTTCAGTCAGATTTATTGCACAAATTACCTTTTCCACTACTACTTGTCACGTATTCATATCTCTCTAATGAGATAATACTTACGCTTAATGTGTATCTTCACCACCTAAGATGAACACATACCTTGAAGTCCAACTTCATGAATCACAATCAAACTACAAGTCAATATTTGTACATCCAGTATCAATCAAAATCTCACTTTTGTGGATAAGCATATAATCCCTCATTCTCCTAAGATATTTGAGTATATGCTTTACTCCCTCTAAATTAAGTGATCTTTGATTCAATTGATATTTGCTTACCATGCTCACTGCAAAATAGATATTTAGCCTAGTATATAGCATAGCATAAAGACTTCCTCTTTATATGGTATAAGGAACCGTCTTAATATGATCTTCCTTTTATATGTCTTAGGACTATAGTCCTATATAAAGGAACTTCAAACTTAAAAGGAAAGAATCCTTTCTTGAAGTATTACATGCTATACTTGGCTAGAACCTAATCTATTTAAGCAGTTTGAGATAGACTTAACATCCTAATATCTGAATTTTAACCAAAGTTTAATTCTTAGGATGTGACTAGTCTTTCCCAAGTACATTATATCAGACTAGACTAGACAACCAAAACTTCATTGATGACAATAACTCTACATCATTCTAAATGATTAGAATGTCATCAACATACATTAAGAAATTTATTATTCTATATAGCTTTTACATACATAAGGCATTTAATACTTGATCAAAATCAAACAATTTGATTTCTTGATCAAAGATGATATTTTATGACCTAGATGCTTGCATTAGTTCATAAATGGACCTTAAGCAACTTGCATACTAATCACTACCATTTCTTTACTATGTACAAGTCTAGTTAAATCAAATAGATGTCTTCCTCAAAATTGTTACTAAAAGAACCTTTCTTAATATCCATTGCCATATTTCATCCAAATAAAATATAATGGATAAGAGAATCTAAACAGAGTCAAACTTGACTATTGGTGAAAAAATCTTTTCATTGTCGAACGATTTCTTTCTGAATAAATCTTTTCACCACTACTCTTGACTTTGAAGGTTTGCACCTTCAAATCTATCAATCTCATTTTTCTTGTAGACCTATTTGAGAACAATAGGCTTAATGCCATTAGGCGCCTCTGCAAGTTCTAGACTTTAAATAGAATCTAATTCTATTTACATAACCTTGATACAGTAATCAATATTCATATCATTTATTGCCTTTATGTCGGACCGAGGATCAAATTCATATCCTTGTGGAATGACTTCAAAAGTTTAGTCCAAAAGTATGAATTTATTTGATAATCCTCTTACTACGATATTGTATCGGTGTAATAGTTATCTACAGAATAATGTCTTGTGATGTACCTAATACAACCATCTCATTTCTAAATGTATTTTATAGTTGTCTTTTAACAAATTCTGACATTCTTCTTCAAGAACAATCTACCTTTAAAAGAGCCCTATTCCTCCTTTATGTATGCACTAACTTTAAAAAGTTATTGGAACTTCATCCTTTACAAAAGTAGCCCTAGATCATATTATCCTCTAAATAGAATTCATAGACTGGGAATACAATAAAATAATGGTTATAAAAGCCCATCTTTCACCAATCTTGAATATCATTTAGATTAATAAGATCTAGACATAAGTGCCAAAACATACAATTACAAAGGATGGAAACTTTCTCTTTAAAAAGTAAAACATGTAAATTTCCACCTGGAAGACAATCATGGACAATGCTTAGCTTTACCAAAACAGAAACACTTTCTTTTTGGTTATACTTTTGAGTCTAATTTCCTTTTGGCAACTACTAAGGCATCTAGCATGTCCAAATGTTTGATATTATAATTTCTCTTCTTATCACCCTTACCTTTCAGTTCAGGCTAAGAATTTTGAATTAAATCATATTGATCCTAGCCTTAGCTTTTAGGATGCCTTCCGTTGCATAGAACTCAGTCATCAATTCAGATAATATAAAAAGAATTTATTTTCAAAACAATTTGAATTGATCAAATGATTCTAACAAGGATTTGTGGATCATATCCATATGAGATTAACATTTAATCTCTGCATCCAAGAATTCCAATTCATTTTAAAAATAAAATATTTGCATAAAATGACATAGAATTGGAACTGTTTAAGCTTTTCTTAGCACTCGTAACATGATTCATACCAAACAGCTTATTTAGACTTAATATAAAGTCTAAATCTTGTACTAACTCTTGCATCTCATGTAGTAGCACAATTTAGATAGAAACTAATGTAACATTTTAGCATTTTAATGGAAACTATGATCATATCATAAGCTGTTTTCCATCAATGCATCATGCATAGGAAATTATGACAATGCTGAATCGAAACATATATATGTATTTCAGCTCCTTTAAGCATCATGTCCAATATTATTTCTTAGTTAATGTGATTCACTTAAAATATTAGCTAGAGAACAAAATTGTGACAACTTTATTTTAAGACTATGAACATAATTACAGGGACATTATATTTTGCATCCATAACCATATAATATGAAACCCATAAAAACATATTATATTAGGTGCAAAGACAACCTAATCCCACAATTAATATTCCTCGGAAGCGAGGTCATACCAATCACTATGATCAGGCGAGAATTATTCTCATCATTAATGCTATCATGGTAACTCTTACCAAACAAAAATAATTTGCCGCTTTTTTCTTTAGCCTCTAAGTGATAATGACATAGCTCCAAAGGGAGGTTAACATTACACTTAGTCTAATGTACACTATTGCCTAGAATCAATGTGAGTCACTAAGTAACTCCACGGAAGCATGGTCATTCTTGATGTAAAAACACACTTCATCCATTATTAAGAAGTTTAACCTGTAGTACCATGAATTAAACACCCTCTGAAGGGAGCAAGGCATATACGACAAGGCGAGGTGCTTAATCACACTACTATAAACCGGCAATGGAGGCCGTGAGAATCAACCCTTGAATCTCTCTCCCACTAGAAATTTTAAAACAAGTGGATTGTCATGAAATCATTGTGATCTAATCACAATTTTAACCCTACACATCAAGTGTATTTAATTGTTTAAATTTAGTGTGATGTTACTAAGTCACGTCACAATGGCGTAACGAACATTCTCGCAATCACAAAGAAGTTTAACCTTGTAATCTGTGAAGTAAATACCCTCCGCTTGGAATGCAAGACTCGAAGTCAAGAAAAGGTATCTATTCACATTACAATAAACTTAACAAAAGGGTTATTTTAGTACTACCACTCGTTATTTGGGTATTTCTTCAACAATTGTGATCCCATCACAACTAATAACCTTGCACTTGTTGAAGACTCTAATCTAATTAGAATCACTAACTAAAATGGAAGTCCTAAACTATTTAGGATTCCTTAAACACTAATGAATCAAAAATTAGTTATATAGAACTCTATCCTTAATTTACTAAATAAAATATTCTAATCTCATTAGAAACTATATACCTTTTAATTAGAATTTTAATCTCATTAAAACTTCTAATTAAAATAAATTAAGGACATTCAATCATACAACAATTCCAATCTAATTGGAATGTTTCTTAAATGACAAGTTCCAAACTATTTAGGACTAAGAGTTCTATTTAGCTGATATCTTTGATCTCATTAGGTCTTTTAGATAGAACCATGTGTAAACTAATCACACACAGTCTTGCACTTTATACATTTGAAAACACTTAGAAAAATTCAAAAAATTCCCAAGGTCGATCGATCCTCAATAGCTTCTCGATCGATCAAGAAACAATCTTGCTTTCTCGACACCTACCCGGTAGCTGGTCAATCAATCGAGAAACAATCTTACTGTCTCGACACCTTCCCGATAGTCTAGTCGATCGATCGAGAATTCTTCTATAAGCTCGATAGATGCTCGATAGCTTCTCGATCGATCGAGCTTCGCAAATTTTGAATTTCCATAATTTTTCTAAGGCAGTTTTTAACCGTTTTTCAAGAGCAAACAACCATCATATGATCATGGTAGACAGAAATTGATATCAAAACTAAATTCCATTGATGCTATAGCCTTAAAGATCAATTTAACATACTTAAATTCAAATTTAAACAACATTATAACATCAATATCAGTTTTTATCAAATCATAGTTTCAATGTCAATGTTGAAAAATTAAATGCTTTATTTTCTAACACCGTGAAACTATTATCTCTAATTCCTAGCATATATACATAGTTATCTTTCTCAAAGTAACATCATGCACATACAATCACACAAAGGATACAATCTAATCCAACTGTAATCAAGCCATAACACTAAGAAAAAAGTTTTCTTTGATTCAAAAACTCAATCACATGTTATACAAGCATGATATTGAAGACCGCATGATACTATTTTTTGGGAAAATCTACTTTTGCATCTCATACAAAACACACAGCGGAAGCAACAAACACGAATCTACTTTATTCATGAGAGATAAAATGTAACCTTGAGTTTTAGAACAAAGAATAGAAAGCGTACCTTGGTGAGGTGAATTTCAAAACAAAAGATTAGAAGCACTTGGAAACACTTTTAATCTTCACTCCAATTCCACTTAATGCCCAAGAAATGTGGTCTCTCAATCAGTTGAGAATAAGAAAGTGTCCAACACTCACATACACCATTTCATTCCTTGTATGATCTTAACGAAAAACACTTATGAAAAGACTTATAAAATTCTGTATGTTTTTCTCCTTATATGTTAGGTTCTAAAAGCTTAGAACAATTGGCAAATCATGAGCACACAAGAACATGTGAGCTGCAAAAAGAAGATTTCAGAATCTGCCTGGTTCGATCGATCGAAAAACAAGCTCGATCGATCGAGAATCGTATCTGCAGAATTTTAAGTTAGCCCAAACAGCAGTTCTAGCCCATTAAGGATTAGGGTTTCAGATCTACTTCTCCCACTATATAAAGGAAACCCTAAGCACGTTTTTACAAGGCTTTTAGAGAGAGAAGAGTGTGCCTCTTTTGTATTTAGGGTTTTGTTCCTAAAACCTCTCTTATTACTTCTACCGGTGTTATTCCTTGAAGAATCTCAAGATCCGGTATTGCTGAAGTTGCTGCCTTCTCTAGTCATCAAAGGTGCTGATGATCTAAACCTTTAAGGGTGGTCTTGGAGTCACAAACAGGAGAGTTTGTGTTGCTAAACCTTTGAGTGGGATCTCAAAGTCACAAGCGTGGGTGTTTGTGTTTTGTAAAGGTCAAAGAAAGAAGGAGTCCGTGGTCTCGGAGTTGTCACGTGGTCGTGGTAGTAAGTTTCCTACACTTGGGTAGCAATAGGATGTTAGTGGTCTAAGTCGCTATTGTGTAAACTTCAATTCTTTCTAGTGGATTTGCTATTTTACCTTGAGGATAGCTAGGTTAAATCCTCCCCAGGTTTTTTACCAGTTTGGTTTTCCTGGGTCATCATATCGTTGTGTTATTTATTTTTCCGCTGCTTTACTTGATATGATTGTTATTGTTTTAACCTAGATCTAAATAATAAACCTTAAGTATTCACTTGGTTAATTAATTAGGTTAAACAATCTAGTTTACAGGGGTCTAAACGAACTGACAAGTGGTATCAGAGCGGGTAGCTTTTGTGTTTGATCTTTTGATCTAAGAGCTGATCCTTGATCCCTGTTATCATGGATAATTTTAAGTGTCTTACTGTTTTTGATTGTGATGATGTGAATAAAAAGGAATCTATTGTTTCTGTTGATCTTTTTGATGCCTGTGAAACTCTTCGTAAGGAATTATTGAAAATTATGAGAATTGCTAAAAAATTCAAGGAAGAGTTAAAATTGGCTAATCTTGAAAAAGAGGAATTGATTGTTAGATTAGATGAATCAAATAAAAAGAATGAATTTTTAAGAAATCAAATTTCCTCTCAAGATGAGAAGATGAAAAGCTTGGAACAAGAGTTAGCTGAATCTAAAGCTAAAATTGAAAATTTGACTAGTACCAAGCCTGCTGTAGATAACAGAAGTGTTTCTGTTTCTTTAAAGCCTAAAGCTGAAAATGTTTATATCCCTCCTTTCAAGAGGAATAATAAAGAAAAGGCTTATTTTGCTAGATTAGACAAAGGTAAAAGTTCTGATGTAGACGCTGAAGTTTCTAAACCTATGTCTAAACCTACTGCTAGTGTGCAAAAGAAATCTGTTTTTGTGCCTACCTGTCACCTTTGTGGTGTTGTTGGTCATATTAGGCCAAATTGTTCTTTGTTGAGGCAAAAACCAAAATCTGAGACTAGATTTGCTGTTAGGAATACTGATGTTCCTAAATTTGTTCCTGTTTGTCACTTTTGTGGTGTCTCTGGTCACATTCGTCCTAATTGTCATAAATTGAAATTTAAAAATTCTGTATTTCAATCTAGGACATGTGATGATATTTCTCCTGCCATAAGTCCAAATAAATTATTTCATATGCTTTTGAAAAATTTAAGCTTGTTGGCTTGTGAAAGGAAATTGCAGAATTTCAGTCTTTCTCAGAAGATTGGTGTAATCCCTCAAATACACTCTGCTTCACATAGATTTTCACCTACAAAGCCGAAGACTCGTGCTGGTGAGAGAAGATTCTTTAAGGTGAGTGTTCTGACTTGTCCCTGTTTTAATTCTTTCAATTATTTGTGGACATGTTTTGTTTTTTGTTTTTTGTTGTTTTTCCTTCTAGGTTGTTTTTTTTTTTTTTTTAAATCCAAAAACATTGAAAATTTTCAAAAAGACAAAAATATTTTATTTTGTGTCTAGTTTTATTTTTCTTGTGGATTACATGAATTATGATATCTCTCTCTTGATTTAGAACATGCTTGATATTGTGGAGAAACTTGAATAGCATGTGTTCTATAAGTGCTAAGCTATTTTTTGATTTTGTTTGAGTATGTACTAGTTTGTACATATATTCATGGGATAATTAAGAAATTGATATTTCTTGTTTGTGTACCCTCTATAGCTTAGTTAAGCACTGTCATGCATTGCATTTGCATCTTTGTTCATTTAGCATAATGTGTGCTTTTTGTTTTTGGTCATAAATTTTTTTTTAAAAACCAAAAATATTTTTATGTGTTTTGTATTATATATCTTGGATTTATAATTAAGGTTGGTCATATTATCTTTACATAACATGTTTATGTACCTTGTTTAGCTTGGATGAGCTTATTTATTACACTTTAATGGCTGAAGTCTTTGTAGTGCATGTTGTGTGGGAAAGATGTTTATAGTTTTTTTTCACATGATCTTGATCTTGAAGTCACATGCCTTTGATTGTTGGACTTGAACTTATTGAGAAAGGCATAAATAACCATCTCACCACTGTTTATTAGCCAATCATGAACACCTTAGTGCATATCGTAAGATTTTGTGCTCGAGAAAGTGTAGCACATGCACAAAAAGAACATAAGGTGTAGCCTCGGATTAAATTCTAAAATTGGTGTGTACATTATTGGGTTATAATGAATTCAAATTAAATAAAATTGGTGTGTACAATATGAGGCAAATCAAGAAACTTACATGATTGCAAGCTTTTATTCTAGGAGATGTGGGAGTTATATGATGTAACTCTTTAGGTGATAGTCTCTTTCAAACTTATGTGATGAATTTTGTAGACTTTGTGATTGATTACTATTCACATATCACCTCACATGTCTCTCAAGCGTTTGCTAGTTGCACACACTACACAGAGTTACTCTTTGATAAACTTTGTACATGTTATTGTGCGTGATTTTGTTGTGGCCATCCAAGATTATATGTTCCTTGATTTTGATGCAAAATTTGAGTTTTAAGGACAAATTGATTGAAAATCTTAATTTTGGAAGATCTGGGCTGTATTCATGGGTTTTTGAAAAATTTTAGTCTCATACTCATGCATTTCATTCATGAAATATTGTGCTTTGAGGAGTTTCTGCATAAAATTTCTCTGTTTTTCAAAAATTTAAGTTTTCCAGATTTTCGATCGATCGAGGGTGTTTTTCGACCGATCGAAATTGCGATAAAAATTTTGGTTTGATTCTGTCTGACTCGATTGGTATTCAATCGATGCTCGATCAATCAAAACTGAAAAATTTTCAGTTTTTAGAGTTTTTGACCAAATTTTTTTTCATGCATCATTTATGGTTAGGATTCACATGAGTTGCATTGTTTTTGTATCCATCTTGCAGTTTTGCAGTCATATCTCTAATTATTTTCACACATAACATGCATACACTTTGCTAAATGGGGTACTCAACTTGTTTTAAAAATTGATTGATTAATTTTTGAGTCCTTTGTACATTTTTAGTATATGCTATTTTTTAAGTGTGAATTGCAGAAAATATTTTTTTTAAGAGATATGATGGATAATCAATGTGTAAATATTTTCTCTACTCATGCAACTGTTTATGGGTCACATAGTGTCAAGTTTGCATTTATTGAAAGAGAGAATATTTTTCTTCATGTGTATCCTCAACACATTGTTTTTAGGTTTGTGTGTTTTTTATTTATCCCCACCTCCTATATTTTCCCCAAAACTGTTTTTCCCAAAAATTGTTTTGTTTTTCCTATTTTTATAGGGGGAGAAAAGTTTTTTTTAACCTTTGTTGTTCATAGGGGGAGTTGTTGCTCTTCATAGGGGGAGTTTTCTCTATTTTCTATAGAGCTGAACTATTTTATATTCCCTTGATTCTCTTTTTTCTCTCATGTTTACTCTTTGTTTGAGTTGTCTTTGTCAATACGTGACAAAAAGGGGGAGAAATAGATGATATGTGAGAATCATGTTTGTCTTGTTTAGGGGGAGAATATAAAAACTTTTTGATGTATCTAACTTAGGGGGAGAGTTAGAATTTATTTTTGTTTTTATATTCTATTTCATATTATTATTTATATGTCTTTCTTTCCACACATGCGGTGATGTGTTTGTTGAGTGTTTCAGGAAAGACAGGTGCATTCTGATCAAGACCTTCTACCTCTTCTTGGCAACTTCTAGGTTAAGAGTCTTAGATTGGGATTTGTGATGTAATTGGGCATTTTATTGTATTGGGTTGTTCTTGTATTTTAACAATTCATTTTGTATGAAAGTTTTGTCACGAACTGCCAAAGGGGGAGATTGTTAGGTTCTAAAAGCTTAGAACAATTGGCAAATCGTGAGCACACAAGAACATGTAAGCTGCAGAAAGAAGATTTCAAAATCTGCCTGGTTCGATCGATCGAAAAACAGGCTCGATCGATCGAGAATTGTATCTGCAGAATTTTAAGTTGGCCCAAACAGCAATTCTAACCCATTAAGGATTAGGGTTTCAGATCTACTTCTCTCACTATATAAAGGAAACCCTAAGCACGTTTTTACAAGGCTTTTAGAGAGAGAAGAGTGTGCCTCTTTTGTATTTAGGGTTTTGTTCCTAAAACCTCTCTTATTACTTCTACCGGTGTTGTTCCTTGAAGAATCTCAAGATCCGGTATTGCTGAAGTTGCTGCCTTCTCTAGTCATCAAAGGTGCTGATGATCTAAACCTTCAAGGGTGGTCTTGGAGTCACAAACAGGAGAGTTTGTGTTGCTAAACCTTTGAGTGGGATCTCAAAGTCACAAGCGTGGGTGTTTGTGTTTTGCAAAGGTCAAAGAAAGATGGAGTCCGTGGTCTCGGAGTTGTCACGTGGTCGTGGTAGTAAGTTTCCTACACTTGGGTAGCAATAGGATGTTAGTGGTCTAAGTCGCTATTGTGTAAACTTCAATTCTTTCTAGTGGATTTGCTATTTTACCTTGAGGATAGCTAGGTTAAATCCTCCCCAGGTTTTTTACCAGTTTGGTTTTCCTGGGTCATCATATCGTTGTGTTATTTATTTTTCCGCTGCTTTACTTGATATGATTGTTATTGTTTTAACCTAGATCTGAATAATAAACCTTAAGTATTCACTTGGTTAATTAATTAGGTTAAACAATCTAGTTTACAGGGGTCTAAACGAACTGACATTATATATAACCAATTATCTAATTGGGTTAGCCTTTTGAGCCATCCAATTGAACTCTAATGTGTGGCCTGGAGTGGGACCAAAAGGGAACAAATAAGACTCTAGCTCCAATGGGCCTTGGGCTTTTCTACCAACTCTTAACAAGTCCAAAGTTACCATTAATTATATTCAATACCACTATAAGAATATAATTACACTCTAGGGCTTATTAATAAATTATATCCCAAGACTTTATTATACATGCAACCCCTTCATTAAAATATTCGTAGTAATACAAAGTCATAAATATAGACTGTCACTTTGAAGATTACTACATCTTAATCCTTGAGTACCCGGTTTAATCCTTTATATTATTCATAATATATTTATGAAATTCAATTCCATAAATATATACTTTAGTAACTCCTTACTAAAGTGGTTGGGCCCAACACTCTGAATAACCAAACCCATTAAACTTATCTCAAGGGAATATTTTATATCTCCGTTAAGAGATTATAAACTCCATCTTGAGAATATATGTTCCATCAACACTGAATGTGACTGCCCAACATACTGAGGTTTTGACCGTAACTTATAGATCTCACTCCTAATATATCAAAGCAACCTACATCTCATGATCAGGTCCACTATCCTCTCAGGATTTAGAGTTGATGTAAATAGAAGTTGTGAGATTTATTATTCATTTGACAGTCATTAGGAGAATAATAAATCTCACAGCGGTCCAGTTCAATATGTCTTAACTCTTAAAAGATATCAACATATCAACTAGAAGCCTCCACTTCCATGATCAAGACAAATCATCTCAGTTGATATGCTATAGTTTTCGTAAATGAAATGCCCAATTTCATCACCGACTACGAACTAAAATTCTGAGTTTACAAAGAACTTGTGATTTATATCTTCTATGACTTTTCACATAAATCACATACGATGCATCTCATAGACTAAGATAATGTCCCATTAGTTCATTTATAAATAGTCTCAAATAATTAAAAATTTTAATTATTTATGGCATGCCAATAAATTGGATTTTAGGGCATAAACCCCAACACACGAAAGTTCCTCTTCCTTTTTGGTCATTACTGAAGCTTCAGTCTTCGTTTGTGCACTTCCTCATAATTTTGCTCAATCTCCAAGAGCCGTGTCTATACTCCCTTGGGTATTTCAACCATGGAGGCTAAGGTGGCTAAGGTATCCGTAAATTGATTTTAACCTTTAGGGATGATTGTGTACTCAATCTTGTCAAAGGTCTTGGTTAAGTCCTCTGAGTATTGTTGATAAGGCTTCAAGTGTTCCTCCTTCACCTTTCACAACTTTTGTGCTTAGGCTATAACCAAAGTTGAATCTCCAAAGACTTCAGCCTCCTTTACCCTCAATTCTCGAAGAGCTTCCATTTTGGCAATACAAGCCTTATATTCAGCCATCTTATTAGTTGCTTCAAAGTTCAACTTAATTGCCAAAGGTATGTGAGATCCCTCGGGGGTGATCAAGAGTATTCCTATCCCAATCCTATATTGGTTTACGACTTTGTCAAAGTACATATTCCATGTCCCTAACTCAACATCAACATCCAAAATTTTCTCTTCCGGAAAGTCTTTTTTACCATCTTCCCCCTCTATAGGATTCTCAACACAAAAATCTGACACGACACTCCCTTTGTTAGTTTTTCTAGCCACATACTTCAAATCGAATTCTACCAATAAGATCAACCATCTTGACAATCTTCCATTCAAAGCAAGCTTCTCAAAGAGATACTTCAATGGGTCCATTCTTGCTACCACCCATATTTGGAAAGGTAAGATGATATGTCACAACTTCTGTACAGCCCAAACAAGTGTAAAGCATGACTTTTCTATGGAAGTGTACCTAGTCGCATAATCATGGAACCTCTTGCTTAAGTAGTATATGGCCCTCTCATTCTTGTCATCATCTTCTTGGGCATACATACTTCCAACCGCATCCCCTATGATAGAGAGGTATAGGAGAAAGGGTTTTCCATGCTGTGGAGGCACAAGGATTGGTGGGTGGAGGAGATATTCCTTGATAATAAGTTCAAAGGCCTTTTGGCACTCATCATTCCATGTATATGGTTCATTCTTCCTTAGCTCACAAGTGGAAGTGAGCTTGGCAATGAATCGACTGTGGAGGCATCTCTAATATGGTTTGATCTTGGATGGGTCAACTTCTATCCCTCTATCACTTACTAGGAAGCCTAGCAATTTTTCGGCAATTACTCCGAAGATACACTTTTGTGGGTTCAATCTTAGCCTATACTCTTTAAACCTCTAGAAGAACTTCCTCAAGTTTACGATGTGGCCTTCTCTATCCTTGGATTTCACTATCATATCATCGACATACACCTCCACCTCGTTATGCATCATATCATGTAACAAGGCCGTAGCCATCCTTTAGTAGGTTGCCCTGGCATTCTTAAGGCCTAACAGCATCACCGTGTAACAGTAGATTCCCAATTTGGTTGTGAAAGTGGTTTTGATCATATCTTTGGTAGCCATTGGTCGTACCCCAAGAAACCATCCATGAAAGACATCAAGGCATTTCCCGTCATGTTATCCAGCAGGACATCAATGTGAGGGAGAGGAAACTTATCCTTAGGGCATGCATTGTTCAAGTCCCTAAAATCCACACACATCCTTACCTTCCCATCCTTCTTAGGTACAGGCACAACATTGGCTATCCATTCGGCTTGGTGTACGAGTTTGATGAACCCTACCTTTAATTGCTTAATGAATTCCTCCTTGATTTTTAAGAGCCATTTATTCCTCATTCTTCTCAACTTTTGTTTGACAGGTACCATATGATCATGAGTATCAATATGATGTTGAGCTATCTTGGGGTCAATTCCGGGTATATCTTTATAGGACCATGCAAACACCTCTTGAAACTCTGTGAGGAGCACTTGAAGATATTTTCTTTCTTTTTTCATTTAGAGTTGAGCCAATTTTAATTAATCGTGGATTCTCATTATTGCCCAAATTAATAATTTCAAGAGTTGGTTCCATAGGTTCAATTTTCTTTTCCAATTGTTTACTAATTTCGTTTTCAAATTCATTTGAATCATTTAAGTGTAGAATTTCAATGTTCTGGGTCACATAAAAGTAAGCCATATCAGAATTCATCTTATTGAAAATATTGAAAAGTACATTGGAACTTGCATTACAAAACTTTTTCCCCATGTTTTAGAAAACCCAACCCAAGTCCAATTATTAATGGGCCCCACATCAGGCATGATG
This sequence comes from Lithocarpus polystachyus, assembly GCA_033629205.1. Taxonomy (NCBI): domain Eukaryota; kingdom Viridiplantae; phylum Streptophyta; class Magnoliopsida; order Fagales; family Fagaceae; genus Lithocarpus; species Lithocarpus polystachyus. Next base: position 36,184,171 of record CM066171.1, read on the forward strand.
AATTTGGAAGGATCACTTGGCTCTTCATTGGTGATGGCGAACACGTCCCCACTTATCTTCATCATGGTTTTCATTACTTCAGCATCCATGTAGTTCACCCAATCGACCTCTTCTTATATCTCTTTGATCACCACGGTAGGCTTCTCCTTAATGGTGAGCTTTTCATTAAAGAACATTTCCCAGCTCGGATATACCTTTCCATCTTTACCTACCCAAGGTTCGAGGAAGCCATAATAAGAGAAGTTTTCCCCTTCCTTCACAAAGTTCCCATTGAGAGTTCCCAGGTTTTTCTTAATTCTGTCACAACCTTCAAAGAATCCTAAACCTTCCTTAGTCAGTTGAGTCTTAACGTTGGAGAACTTGACTACCCCTTTTCCTTCTTTTCCGAGGCCTATACCAGGCATGTATTCCATGTTCACGAACTCAAAGCCACTCATTTGAAGCTTACTTCCTCCTTCCTCGAGTCTACAATCGGGTGCTAGAATTTCAACATCTCCAAGCACTATGGTAATCCCTCCTTTCCATGGGATCTTCATCTTTTGGTGTAGTGAGGAGGGGATTATCCCATTGGGGTGGAGCCAAGCTCTTCCTAAGAGAAGGTTGTAATTTGGGATGATGTCCATGACACGAAACTCCACAATGGTTTCTATTAGCCCGATCTTGCAAGGAGCCTTGAAAGTACCTATGACCTTTCTTGAAGTATTGTCATATGCCCTTACAATCAAGGGGGAAAGGATGATAGTCCCCATATTTAGGTCAATAGTGAGGGCAGTCCTAAAAGGACAAACATTCAAGGCGGACCCATTGTCAATAAGTACCATCGGAACCTTGGCACCCTTGCATTTAATGGTGATTTACCAGTGTCTAGTGTGAGTAGTTCTTTCGAGAGGGAGATCTTCATCAGAAAAGGCAAAGAGGGGGTGTGAGGAACCCTCGACTCCCATAAGAGACAGAACTTCTTGTGGTGTAGTTTCTATAAGTACTTCTTTCCCATTCAAGGCGTCCAAGAATGTAACACCCGTCTCACTTAAAATTAATTTAATTGCTTCTAGAGAGCGGATTTGATAAATTGCTTAATTTGTTTTGGAAGAGATATTATTTTATATTGTGCTTCTAGAGAGCGGATTTGATAAATTGCTTAATTTGTTTTGGAGGAGATATTATTTTATATTGTGATTTCTATAATAATAATAATAAATAAATAAATAAAAAGGGGTAACGTGAATAATTATTTTGTGGTTTATTCAAAATTAATTTATAGCCACCTAGCCTATGTAAGCAACCTTATTATGAGTTTAGTGGAAAGGTGGGTCTTGGAAGCTTATTTTAGTTTTTAGTGGGCTTCTAAATTTTCAGCCCAAGTGAAAACAGCTTTAATATGGCAGAAAATTAGGGCTTCCTAGGGATAAGTAGAGAGAAAGACGCTAGACAAAAAAAAAAAAAAAAAAAAAAAAACTACAGCAAAAAGGACTGGGGACTGTGCGCTACAGGGGGGCTGCCAGCAAACCTTATTTTCAGCTTGAGGTAAAACAGTAATCTATGCAAGCCTTTTGTTTTTCGCTGGACACTTTGTTGGTTAAGAGAAGCTTTTGTCTTCTTGCTGGTCCAGATTCTTAGAATTTTTATAATAGTGCATAGGGATAGAGATCTTGGAAGTATATTTTGTCATACCTTATCATATTCGGTCTCCTTTTTGAATCAGATGGTACGTGCTATTAAATATATATATATTAGATGTTTTGGGTGGTTTTCATAAGATGAATGTATATATATATCATAGATTAGGGATGCGGCATGAGAATATGAATGTATATATATATCATAGATTAGGGTTGCGGCATGTGAATATGAATGTATATATATATATATATATATCATAGATTAGGGTTGCGGCATGTGAATATGAATATATATATATATATATATCATAGATTAGGGATGCGGCATGTGAATATGGATGTATATTTATCATAGATTAGGGATGCGGCACATGAATATATATATATGCATAAATTGCCTTTATGAAACTATGATATTTTAATGTTAATTGCTTATGCGGATTGGATATGTGAAGGCTAATGTATATAAGGCTTGCACTACTTGGATATATATAGGTATATTAAGTGTTAGTTTAGGGTATACTTTGCTTTTAGAATCTAGAATAGGTGGGGGTTTTATTAGAAGGAGATGTTAAATTTTAATTTTGCCAATCTTCTTAGTGGCTGAGGAATTGTTTTATCAAAGGACTTTGTGATTATTCAAAATCTGCCCTCATTGAGTTATTTAATTTTTTATTTAGGTTCTAGTTGACGTCGTTTCGTGCGATTAAAGTGAAGCTTGGGTTAGCAACTAGAGGTAAGTAGACTTCAGCTCATGACGTCTCTCAGGACATATAAATTTATATATATATATATATATATATATTTATACACGTGGTAAAAATATATATTTATCTATATATGTATATAATTGCAAAGGTGAAGTTCCAAAAACTTATACTATTGTTAGTGCTTTGCACATACTTGAATTTTATTATCTATTGTATGTTATTATGAAATTGTATTTGTCAAGAATTGTTTCAAATGGTCAACTAGATAGTCTACAACCTTTGCCAACACAGGGTTAAGTGTTGGTCTTCGGCCGAAGTAGTGTTAGTGTGGTGTGGTGCAGTGTTATTGTTGCTCTTTGGAGCTAGTGTTGCCTCTTCGAGGCTAGTGTTATTGTTCCCATGGGAATCACCCACCGAGTGTTTAGCAGCTTTTGTCTGTGTTTGACTAATATTATCCATATCGAACTACTGTTTTACTGCTACAGATCTTTGTAAGTGGAAAATTGTTTATCCTTCATAATAAATTGTTTCTACCTATTTAGTGTATATTGGCATATTAAGTGGTTATTATTTTATTTAATGATTACAGCGTTATAGTGAAATGTTTTATTTTAACAGTTTTATAGAATATATTATATTACTGTTTAAACTATTTGTAAATGTTTCGTGAAGACTATATATTGTCAATGATAATAATGTTTTGTTTTGAAAGACATCCTCATGTTATGTAGTCTTTTATTGAGCCTCTAGCTCACCCCCTTTTTCCACCCCTTTCAGATTAGAGATATGGAGTTTCTTTTGGTGGCAAATCAGTGGAGCCTTAGATTGATGACTTCGTTTGGAACTATGTTAGTTGGTGAATTGTTTTTAATAAAATTTCTTCAGGACAACGAGTTTAACATTGTGGAACTATTTTGAGATTGTATTTATAGACTTTATTGTGGAGGATTTTGTGTTTTACGAATTTATAAGGAATTATGATGATGGATAGATGTTTATTTGAGGATAATTATTACGCTCTGTTCCATATTATATTATTCTTGATTATTTCTAAGACAGGTTATGCATCCAAATCCTTTGTATGGGTTTGGGGTGTTACAGTTATGGTATCAGAGCATAGGTTTATAATTCTGTAGACTTATAGGTTTAATCTTAAGACTATTTTGGAACAAGAGTGTGATTATAAGGAATTTTAGTGTTAGAATTATTTGACCTTTCATAGCGATTTTATTTGATTCATTTATTTTATTATTCTAGAGTGTGTAGGAATGATTGTTGTACTATCTATGTGCTTGGTTCTGACCCTCAGGAATATTTGGAATCTTTACTTATGATATCTTGTTGTATTGTTTAGAGAGATGGCTCCACCAAGGAGGAACCCAGGGAACAGTCAACCGAATGCTGGGGGAACCACTAATCTCCAGGCTATTATTGAAGCCATTGGGGGCTTAACCAATATAGTGCAACATCAAGTAGGAGCCACCAATCCGACTAGTACTTTGGAGAAGTTTAGGAAGCTTGACCCTCCTGCTTTCAAGGGTACAAAGGATCCAATTGAGGCTGACAACTGGCTTAAGGAGATAGAAAGGCTCTTTAGAGCAATGGAAGTTAGTGATGAGCAACGAGTTATCCTTGCTGTTTTTGTGCTGAAAGGTGATGCATTGGAATGGTGGGAGTCCACAGAGAGGACACACGGAAGAGAAGTTATAACTTGGCAGCATTTTGTTGAGCTCTTTCGTAAGAGGTATTTTCCTGATAGTTTGATGGTGCAGAAGGAAGATGAGTTCATTCGCATAGCACAAGGTACTCAATCAGTGTATGAGTATGAGCGGAAATTTGCTGAATTATCCCGCTTTGCTCCACACATGGTTGACACGGAAGCAAGGAAGGCCAGGCATTTTGAAAGAGGTTTAAGGGAGGAAATTCAGGGACCGGTTTCCATGTTCAAATTGGAAACATACGCAGAAGTGGTGGATCGAGCTCTCATAGCAGAGAGAAATTGCAATCGTCTCTCAAGGGCCAATGATCAAGAGAGGAAGCCAAACCAGAATAATTTTCTTAAGGGAAAGTCTAGTGGAAGTTCATTCAAGAAGCAAGGGGTGCCTAATTCAAATAAGAAGGCATACAAAACTTGTCCAAGATGTGGAAAGGCTCATAGTGGAACATGTTATTTGGAGTCAAGGGCGTGTTTTAAATGTGGCAAGACTGGACACTTCATCAAGGATTGTCCAGATTTGCGAGCTGAACAAACTACCAATCCAAATGGGAGCCAACAGAAACCTAAGGTTCAGGGTCGAGTTTTTGCTTTAACTAAACAGGATGCCGAGGCCTCCCCATCAGTGGTTTCAGGTACACTTCTTGTTTCCAGTCAACATGCACAAGTGTTATTTGATTCTGGTTCAACCCATTCTTTCATCTCACGTAGACTTGCACAAAGGCTAAACATGGAACCTGAGAGTTTAAATTATGAATTGTGTGTTGCTACACCTTCTGGACAACAAATGATTACCCATAAAGTGTACAAGTCTTGTAATGTTTTAGTCTCTGGGAGGGAATTAAAAGCAGATCTTATGTTGCTTGATATGTTTGAGTTTGATGTGATTTTAGGGATGGATTGGTTATCTACTTTTCAAGCTTCCATAGAGTGTTTTGGGAAGAAGGTAGTATTTAGAATTCCTGGGGAGCCAGAATTCTTCTTCGAGGGAGATCGTGTGGTGAAACCACCTTTATTGATTTCAGTGATGCAGGCAAGACGATTGCTAAGGAAGGGTTGTGAAGGGTTCCTTGTTTGTGCTTTGAAGGGTGATAAAATTGAATTAAAAGATGAAGACATCCCAGTGGTGAAAGAGTTCCCAGATGTGTTCTCTGAGGACTTACCTGGATTACCCCCTGACAGAGAGGTTGAGTTCACTATTGACCTAGTACCTGGTACTGGCCCAATTTCCAAAGCACCATATAGAATGGCCCCTACAGAGCTCAATGAATTGAAGGAGCAATTGCAAGACTTGCTTGATAAAGGCTTTATTCGGCCTAGTGCTTCCCCTTGGGGTGCTCCAGTGTTGTTTGTTAAGAAGAAGGATGGTAGTATGCGGTTGTGCATTGACTATAGGGAGTTGAACAAGGTAACCATCAGAAATAAATACCCTTTGCCACGAATTGATGATTTGTTTGATCAGCTTCAAGGCGCTCAAGTCTTCTCTAAAATTGACTTAAGATCTGGTTATCATCAGTTAAGAGTTAAGGAGGATGACATACTAAAGACAGCTTTTCGAACTAGGTATGGTCATTATGAGTTCTTAGTGATGCCTTTTGGTCTAACAAATGCTCCAGCTATTTTTATGGATTTGATGAATAGGGTATTTCATGAGTACTTGGATCGGTTTGTTATTGTCTTCATTGATGACATCTTGGTTTACTCTAAAAGCCAAGAAAAGCATGAGGAACACTTGAGAATGGTTTTGCAAATTTTAAGAGACAAGAAGTTGTATGCTAAATTGAAGAAGTGTGAGTTCTGGTTGAATCAAGTGGTGTTCTTAGGACATGTGATCTCTAGAGATGGGATTACAGTGGACCCTAGTAAGATCGAAGCTGTAGTTAATTGGGCTGTCCCTACTAATGTAAGTGAGGTAAGAAGTTTTTTGGGCCTTGCAGGTTATTACAGAAGATTTGTGGAAGGATTTTCTAGTATTGCAACTCCTTTGACTCGATTAACTCGAAAACATGCAAAGTTTGAGTGGACAGAAGAATGTGAAAGAAGTTTCCAGGGTTTGAAGCAACGGTTGGTTTCTGCACCAGTATTGACTATTCCATCTAGTTCTGGTGGTTTTGTGATATATAGTGATGCATCCCGTAAGGGCCTGGGTTGTGTTCTAATGCAACATGGGAAGGTGGTTGCTTATGCCTCTCGACAACTAAAGAATTATGAACAAAATTATCCAACTCATGATTTGGAATTGGCAGCAGTGGTTTTTGCATTGAAAATTTGGAGGCATTATTTATATGGTGAGAGATGTGAAATATACACTGACCATAAAAGTTTGAAGTACATATACACTCAGAAAGAATTAAATTTGAGGCAAAGGAGATGGCTAGAATTAATTAAAGACTATGATTGTTCAATAAATTACCATCCTGGTAAAGCCAATGTTGTGGCTGATGCACTTAGTCGAAAGTCGTATAGCTTCTCAGCTGCTTTATTAACTACTCAGAAGCATATTATTGTTGATCTTCAGAAACTTGGAGTAGACATAGTGACTGGAGACTCCCAATCCTACCTGGCAAGTTTAAGTGTACAACCAACTCTAATTGATAAGATCAAAGCTGCTCAAAGTGGTGACCCTCAGTTGTTTAAGATCATGGAACAGGTACGTGGTGGAAGTAGATTCGATTTTAATATCTCTAATGATGGTGTTTTGATGTTTGGTAATAGGCTTTGTGTGCCTAATGATTCATTGATTAAAAGAGAGATATTGGAGGAGGCTCATCGTTCGCCTTATACAATGCATCCGGGTAGTACCAAGATGTATCATGACCTTCGAGAAGTTTATTGGTGGATCAACATGAAAAGAGAAATTGCTCAATTTGTGGAACAATGCTTGATTTGCCAGCAAGTCAAAGTGGAACATCAGAGGCCATCAGGGTTGTTACAACCTTTACCTATTCCTGAGAGGAAGTGGGAGAATATCACCATGGACTTTGTGTGTGGGTTACCAAGATCACCTAAGAATCATGATGCTATTTGGGTAGTAGTGGATAGGTTGACTAAATCTGCCCACTTCATTCCAATTAGAATGAACTACTCTCTTGACAAACTGGCTGAACTTTATATAAATGAGATTGTGAGGTTGCATGGAGTGCCAGCTTCTATTGTATCTGATAGAGATTCGAGATTTACTTCAGGGTTCTGGGATAGTTTGCAAAAAGCCTTGGGTACTAAGTTGAACTTTAGTACTGCTTGCCACCCTCAAACAGATGGACAGTCCGAGAGAACTATCCAAACTTTAGAAGACATGTTGAGAGCTTGTGTCTTGGATTTCAAGGGTAGTTGGAATGACTATTTGACTTTGGTGGAGTTTGCTTATAACAATAGCTATCACTCCAGTATTAAGATGGCGCCTTATGAGGCTTTGTATGGGAGAAAGTGTAGATCCTCGATTTGTTGGGATGAGGTTGGAGAGAGGAGTATCTTAGGTCCTGAGATTGTTCAAAGGACCAGTGAAAAGATTGATGTAATCCGGGAAAGGTTGCGTGCAGCTCAAAGTAGACAGAAAAGTTATGCTGATCCACGGAGAAGAGAAGTAGAATTTGAAACAGGGGACATGGTTTTCATTCGAGTGGCACCTATGAAAGGAGTTATGAGGGTTGGCAAGAACGGTAAGTTAAGCCCTAGGTATGTGGGGCCCTTCGAAATTTTGGAGAAAGTTGGTTCTGTTGCTTATCGGCTTGCTTTACCACCGACTTTGTCAAGGTTACATAATGTTTTCCATGTATCCATGTTGAGAAGGTATGTCCCCGATCCTTCTCATATCTTGAGCTATGAGCCACTTCAAGTCAAAGAGAATTTATCCTAAGAGGAGGTCCCAATTCAGATTTTAGATCATAAAGAGCAAGTGCTACGTAATAAGACTATACATTTGGTCAAAGTATTGTGGAGGAACCATTCCATAGAGGAAGCTTCATGGGAGCGTAAAGACAAAATGCAATCCAAATATCCCCAGCTATTTCAAAAGTGAGGTATGTTTTGAATTTTCGAGGACGAAAATTTTATAAGAGGGGGAGAATGTAACACCCGTCTCACTTAAAATTAATTTAATTGCTTCTAGAGAGCGGATTTGATAAATTGCTTAATTTGTTTTGGAGGAGATATTATTTTATATTGTGCTTCTAGAGAGCGGATTTGATAAATTGCTTAATTTGTTTTGGAGGAGATATTATTTTATTTTGTGATTTCTATAATAATAATAAAAAAAAAAGGGGTAACGTGAATAATTATTTTGTGGTTTATTCAAAATTAATTTATAGCCACCTAGCCTATGTAAGCAACCTTATTATGAGTTTAGTGGAAAGGTGGGTCTTGGAAGCTTATTTTAGTTTTTAGTGGGCTTCTAAATTTTCAGCCCAAGTGAAAACAGCTTTAATATGGCAGAAAATTAGGGCTTCCTAGGGATAAGTAGAGAGAAAGACGCTAGACAAAAAAAAAAAAAAAAAAAAAAAAAAAAACTACAGCAAAAAGGACTGGGGACTGTGTGCTACAGGGGGGCTGCCAGCAAACCTTATTTTCAGCTTGAGGTAAAACAGTAATCTATGCAAGCCTTTTGTTTTTCGCTGGACACTTTGTTGGTTAAGAGAAGCTTTTGTCTTCTTGCTGGTCCAGATTCTTAGAATTTTTATAATAGTGCATAGGGATAGAGATCTTGGAAGTATATTCTGTCATACCTTATCATATTCGGTCTCCTTTTTGAATAAGATGGTATGTGCTATTAAATATATATATATTAGATGTTTTGGGTGGTTTTCATAAGATGAATGTATATATATATCATAGATTAGGGATGCGGCATGTGAATATGAATGTATATATATATCATAGATTAGGGTTGCGGCATGTGAATATGGATATATATATATATATCATAGATTAGGGTTGCGGCATGTGAATATGAATGTATATATATATATATCATAGATTAGGGTTGCGGCATGTGAATATGAATGTATATATATATCATAGATTAGGGATGCGGCATGTGAATATGGATGTATATTTATCATAGATTAGGGATGCGGCACATGAATATATATATATGCATAAATTGCCTTTATGAAACTATGATATTTTAATGTTAATTGCTTATGCGGATTGGATATGTGAAGGCTAATGTATATAAGGCTTGCACTACTTGGATATATATAGGTATATTAAGTGTTAGTTTAGGGTATACTTTGCTTTTAGAATCTAGAATAGGTGGGGGTTTTATTAGAAGGAGATGTTAAATTTTAATTTTGCCAATCTTCTTAGTGGCTGAGGAATTGTTTTATCAAAGGACTTTGTGATTATTCAAAATCTGCCCTCATTGAGTTATTTAATTTTTTATTTAGGTTCTAGTTGACGTCGTTTCGTGCGATTAAAGTGAAGCTTAGGTTAGCAACTAGAGGTAAGTAGACTTCAGCACATGACGTCTCTCAGGACATATAAATTTATATATATATATATTTATACACGTGGTAAAAATATATATTTATCTATATATGTATATAATTGCAAAGGTGAAGTTCCAAAAACTTATACTATTGTTAGTGCTTTGCACATACTTGAATTTTATTATCTATTGTATGTTATTATGAAATTGTATTTGTCAAGAATTGTTTCAAATGGTCAACTAGACAGTCTGCAACATTTGCCAACACAGGGTTAAGTGTTGGTCTTCGGCCGAAGTAGTGTTAGTGTGGTGTGGTGCAGTGTTATTGTTGCTCTTTGGAGCTAGTGTTGCCTCTTCGAGGCTAGTGTTATTGTTCCCATGGGAATCACCCACCGAGTGTTTAGCAGCTTTTGTCTGTGTTTGACTAATATTATCCATATCGAACTACTGTTTTACTGCTACAGATCTTTGTAAGTGGAAAATTGTTTATCCTTCATAATAAATTGTTTCTACCTATTTAGTGTATATTGGCATATTAAGTGGTTATTATTTTATTTAATGATTACAGCGTTATAGTGAAATGTTTTGTTTTAACAGTTTTATAGAATATATTATATTACTGTTTAAACTATTTGTAAATGTTTCGTGAAGACTATATATTGTCAATGATACTAATGTTTTGTTTTGAAAGACATCCTCATGTTATGTAGTCTTTTATTGAGCCTCTAGCTCACCCCCTTTTTCCACCCCTTTCAGATTAGAGATATGGAGTGTCTTTTGGTGGCAAATCAGTGGAGCCTTAGATTGATGACTTCGTTTGGAACTATGTTAGTTGGTGAATTGTTTTTAATAAAATTTCTTCAGGACAACGAGTTTAACATTGTGGAACTATTTTGAGATTGTATTTATAGACTTTATTGTGGAGGATTTTGTGTTTTACGAATTTATAAGGAATTATGATGATGGATAGATGTTTATTTGAGGATAATTATTACGCTCTGTTCCATATTATATTATTGTTGATTATTTCTAAGACAGCTTATGCATCCAAATCCTTGGTATGGGTTTGGGGTGTTACAAAGAAAGCCTTACAATGCTTCTGAGAGGCCATGATACATACACTTGGACCCTTCCCCTAAATCTCTACCAAGATGATCCTTTTTCCAAAAAGGATGGTTTATAGTGCTTCCCACTCCTAGTGATATTTGCTACATTATTCTCCAAGACCCTTTTCTTTAATTTCGTCACTCCTTTGGGAAGTATTCCCCACACTGCTACCGCTTCCTTTAAGACTTCATCTTCTTCATCCCATATTCCTTGGACTTCCACGGCATTGATATTGACATTTGTAGTTGTTATCAACTTGGAGCAAGCCCATTCAATCTCATCTATTTGCACCCAATTTTGATATGCCAGAGGAGCCCTTTGGTAATCGGGCAAAGGATTCTTTCTAATGTTGGGTTTGGTGATAATGTTTGGATTTGGGAGGGTTCCGTTATCTCTAAGGTCTTGTATTTCGTGTTTGAGGCGGAAGCAATTTTCAGTTTTGTGAAATAATTTTTGGTGGTAGTGGCAATATACATTGAGGTTCCAAATGGGAGGTATAGGAATAGGCATAGGTGTAAAGTCTAAAGGTTTGATGAATCCTTTAGATGATAGGTTTTCATATGCTTGGGTAAGGGTCATTCCTAAGTTGGAGAATTCTCGGGGAGCTTTCATTGGGTAGGCTAGTGTTTGTTGGGGTATGATGGCCTTCACATTCATGGGATTGAGGTGTTTAGTGGTGGTTTCTCCCCATTCATACGTTTTCTTGGTTGAAGGCTTACTTTCACCTTTCTCCAATTATCCATTGTTGATAGTGTCTTAAATTCTTGTCCCACAATCACATAGTTCTCCAAATAAGCTAATAGGTGATGACAAAACCGTACTATTATAAGCCGGAAGCAAGTTCTTGATGATCATTTTGATTTGGTTCTTCTCATTTGGCCTATTGACCATTCTAGACGCCTTGGTCTTCCATCTAGTCATGTATTCGGAAAATGTCTCCCCTACACCTTGTTTGGTAGTCACCAAATCCCTTAGAGTCACATCAATCATGGTGTTAAAGATGAATTGGTCCACAAAAAACACCACTAATTCATTCCAAACCTTAGTTTTGCTTGAATCAAGGCTATAGTACCACCTTGATGCACTTTGATGCACCTCCTGTGAATGAAAGGGGAAATGCATGCAAAGTTTCTTCTCATCTAGCCCCTTCATTTCAGCAATGCTTAGGTATCATCTTATGTGTTGCTTCGGATCTTTGATCCCATCAAACTTTTCTGCAATGGAAATCTTGAACTTAGGAGGTAATGCAATAGGAGCCTTTGAACTCACTCTCCCCATGTTATAGAGGTAATCATCCATCTCTTGTGCCTTACGGAAGGCAAGTTGCATTTTATCCATTTTTTTCCTTATAGTTATGGTTTCTGTGGTAAGTGTAACAACCCAAGGAAAAACGCTAGCCACATCTGCGCTATACCTCAAAAGGACTAGTCACAATTGAAGCTCCTTGTAGTTGTTAATAAAGCCCAGATCTACCAGTAAATACCCGATGTAGGACTCATCACACACCCACGCACGTCACACAATCAATCAATCAAATTGGGGCATCACAATCTCCCCCACTTAAATCCCTAACATCCTCGTTAGGGCCCACTTTGTGGGGTAGTGTCTCTAAGCCCACACGGGGTTACTGGGCCGGCTCTGATACCATATGTAACGACCCAAGGAAAAGCGCTAGCCACATCTGCATTATACCTCAAAAGGACTAGTCACAATTGAGGCTCCTTGTAGTTGTTAATAAAGCTCAAATCTACCCAGTAAATACCCGATGTGGGACTCATTACACACCCACACACATCACAATCAATCAATCAAATTCAAATTGGGGCATCACAGTGAGCTTCTCAAATTTCTTGTCCCTTTCATATTCTGCTTTTTCCTTTTTGTCCTATCCTTCTGCTTCCTTCTCATCATCATGGATTTCCACATATGAAGGCTTCTTGAGCTTAGCTTCCTCCAACCTAGTGAGACACCCTCCCATTTTCTTAAGGGCCTCTCCATGTTCATCCAAAGTCTTAAGGATCTTTTATGCCATTAAGTCTTCCATGGAGGTAGTCATTGTTTCTTGGGGGGTCTCTTCCTCTTCTTGGCATGTGTCCTCAATCTTGATCAAGCGCTTTCCTTTCTCTAGATTCCAAATGGGAGTAGGGTCGTGTTTTCTTAACTTTGATGATGCAATGATGCCTGAAAAGAAGTCCTGTTTTCATTAAGTTCATGTCCTAATTAAAGGTTTTTTTTTAACTTTTTAGGTGTCCTTAGAAAATTTTTAAGTTCTTTTTAATGAAGGCCCAATTACAATATCACTCCCTTCCCTCTCATTGATTTTGCCCTTTGCTTTGGTCTATTTACAATAAAGCTCTGATCTTCCTCTCATGGGCTTTCATTAGAATGCACTTAGAAATTTTCAACCCTTTGTCTCAAACATGGGCTTACAATGAATTCATCACCTTTGGGCTTCTCATTTTTATTCATCATTTCATTTTTTTTTTTTTTTAAATAGCCCTTTAGCTAGAATACATTGTAGCCTTCCTCTCAAAGTCCACGAAGTTTTCATCATTTTGAGCCTAGGCATACAAAAAGGAGGCCCAAGATTACGGAAATTCATATTGGCTTTGTAGGATTTTGGATGCTATGTCCATAGCATATTTGTTGCCTTAGGCCTAAAGTCCTTTTTTTCAAAAGGGCTTTTTTCCAATTGGGCCTATGATATCAATTAGGCTATGGTCTTATGAACCTTTCAAGTAAAAATATACCTTTGGATTTAGGGATAAGCCTCATATGTGAGAACTTCTTTTCTTTTATCCCAAAACATCTTAGGGTATACCATAACTTTAGTGACATCCCTTCCAATTTTACATCTTTTATTTGTTCTTTAGAATTAGGTGAACACATGATATATGGTTGAACAAACAAGAGATATAAAGGGTATCCTTTGTGACAGGGTCTAGGATCTCTCTAGTGTGGGTAGGCTCCCTAAGGCTAAAGGGATAGATTAGTAGGTCAGTCACAACTTGGTGGGCTATGATTCTAATCGAGGGCCCAAGTAGACCCCATAGTGGATTGGTAGCAAACCTTTAACGTACTCAAAGCCCATTATAGGCTATCGCAGCGATTGTGAGTTGGTGGGCTGAACTCTGGAAGATTTGGAGGTTAAGGGACCAAAGGAACCAAATGATGTGTGTGCAAACAAGTATTGAAATAGTTTTTATCAAGATTAAGAAATAAGACACATAAGAATTAAACTCATTATCCCTAGTGGAGTCGCCACCTAGTTTTTGCAATGGCCTAGGAACCATAAATATAACGTCCTTTCGAGAATGGACCATTGATCTTACTACTAGAGATATGGTTTAGAGTTTAGGTACGTTCTTAGGAAGGTGTTTGGCACTCAAGACTGCCCAACCCTAAGGTTGGATTCTCATCATTGTGTCTTACATCTTAAACTCGATAAAATCATGTTCAACATTTATGTCCTAAACTCACACATACACTAGCATACATCTAAGCATACAACATGGCATCATCATCCTAAAATACATACATATCCATTCATAAAGCATAAGAAAACAAACCACACATATACAACCCTAGCATTCATCTAACATGTGAAATCCCTATCAAGCCATATATAAGGCAACAACTTAATCATGGCAGCAAGTACATCATTTATCAATTAAACACAAAACACAACACAACAACACATGTACATGTTCATCAAACAAAACATAATAACACATATGCATGTTCATATGAATGTATGACTCATCTTTACTCATCTTGTAGCAACTTAGCACCTATGACATCATACATGAGCATGTGAATGAATGATCATGGCATTGAAATAAAGAAAATACAAAATAAACCCTAATCCTAACATGTGAGACAAAACAAGCAATTAAACATGTGAAACATAGACATTGAAAGCATAAAGCCATGAGAAAAAAAGCTAAACAAACAAACTTGTGTAAGTAGAAACAAAATAAACAAAATAAAAATTAGGGTTTCTGGCCAGCAGCTTGCGCACGCAAGAACAAGCTTGCATGCGCATAATTAAGCCTGCGTGCTAGACAAGATTATGCATACACAAGTTCTTGCCCAGAAAACACTTAAAGCACAACCAAGCTTAAAACACTAAATTTAACACCCCACATGCATTTTAAACATATAAAAACGTAAACCTAGACTAGAAAAGCATATCAAAACATGTTATAACAAGAAAACAAGACAAACAGAAGAATTAAAAGCATAAAAGAGAAGAAAAATAAAATGCAAAGTTTCAACTAATACTTCAAAGAAAAGCTCTTCAAGCTTGATTTTGACATTTTCCCTCAGTCAAATCTATTTATAAACCAATAAGAAAGTGATTAGCAACATTAAACTAAAAGGATTGGGGCCAGAAAAGGTCTCAATCAAAAAATATTGACTTAAGGGTGTTTTGTGAAAAATTCCCCTTTGATTCACTATTTTCTAGTGTATCTTGTATTTTTCTAGTGGGATTTCTCTGTCTTTCAAAAATATACCATGTAAGGCTTTATTTAGTGAAAAAAAATGGGGTTTGGAATGGCTCCCAGACAATGTGGGATTCATTCCAAATCTCAGCCATTTTTGTAGAAAACTTGCATTTTTTTATGTCTCTGAAACCCTAGCTGCGTACGCAAAAGTGTGCCTGCGTACGCATGCTTTGGCCTACGTACACAGGCTACTACTCACGTAAGTGGGTCGAGGGCTACTTTGGACATTTTATTTTCAAAAATAGATTTTTAAAATTGTTATATTTTCCATTTTAACACTCCTCAAGTCAATTTGATATCTAATTGAACTCTAAATTGGCCTTGGGCCTTAGAGTTTGGGCATCATTGGGGAATGAGAGCCCAAGTTGTAAGAGGTACAAAATGCAGTGTCAACAGTGCCCCATACCATGATCACACACGTGAGACTCTTTTTTTTCATCAAAAAAAAAAAAAAAAAAAGCTTTGCGCAAATTCTCTCTTATCTTGCACTTCGCAAGTTCCAATTTTCTCAATTTTACATGCTTTTGGATAAATTCTTTCACTTTTTAGGCGGTAGGGTCTTGAAGCTTAAATACTATAAGAAAGAAAAAATCCAATAAAGATTTCTTGAATATTCCCAAGTATTAATGATAATAAAGATAAAAAAAAATTAAAAAAAAAACAAGTCTTTCCTAAGCGAAATTGAAAGAATGCATCATTCTTGAAAAGGAAATTGATAAAAGTTCAAGCCATAATTTTGTACTTGTAGGACTATTTCATCCACACATGTAGGATTTACCAAGGTTTTCAGACCCGGACCGTTCATTGAACCATAAAAGGGAGAGGTTCAAGGTTTTTGAGGTCGAACCAAGGTCGAACCGGGGTCAAACCATGATGACGTCATAATTAATTAAAGCCTAAATATAGCTATTAAATTTATAAAACTAGCAAAATTAACTAATATATCTATATATGTGAGGAAAATTTAATGATTTTCAAGCATATATTTAATAAAATTGTGTTAAGTTGTTTTTATAAAAAAAAAAATTGCTAAGGGGTTGGACCACACAGTTCTTGCCACCGGTTCGTGCAGTCCAAACCCGGTTTTAGGGGTTCACGAAATTAACAAAAAATTCGGTTCTTTATACTTAAAAAACCAATTTTCATCCCGGTTCCTGGTTTTTACAGTCTAACCTCCCGATCCAGTCCGGTTCTGAAAACCTTGGGATTTACCCGGTAAATTTTTTTCTCATGCTACAACTTCTATTCTTAAACACCAAAAAAAAAAAAATGCAACACGAATTAGCATTATGTCTAAATTATGCAATTGCATTTAATGCAGCATCAATTATCAAAAGAAAAACAAAATAAGAAAGAGGAATGAGAAATCCCTAAAGTATTTGCCATGAGTGATGTACAAAACTTTTGAATACCTTAGAGAAAATTATTTTATAAAATTATGACAACTTGATAAAAAACAAAGAAGTTTTGAGTGTTTTAAACATTTTAGAAATAGTTTTCTTGAGAAAAAGGAAATTATTATTGCTAACCCTATTATTGAAACATTTTTTAAGTTTTCGAAAGTTGAATGGGTATTTTGAAAAGTCAAAATGTCCATGCCAAATAGAGAAAGCTCCTTAAGTAGTAATAGTAGTAATGTGTGTGTAAAAAATATCTAATTTTTTTTAAGAAATATATATATAATTTTTTTTTTAAGAATGAAATAGTATTATAGTAGTATAGTTTATAAATTAGATACAACAAACTTTGCCTATGCAAAAAAACATATGTTAGCATAAAAAGTATTTTAAAACCTTGTGACCCTAACTAAAGACATTCATTAAATAAATTGCAAGTCACATGACTAAAAAATTATTATAAAAAAAAAGTGTAAATTCTATAACCGTTCTATGAACAACAATATTTTAAGGATAAATCAATTTATAGTTCAAATTTTCTTCTTTTTTTTTTCAAATGTGTCATATCATTTTGTATATAAGGCAACATTCAAGCCCTCAATCCAAATTATTTATGATTAAACTTATGGTAGTGATGATGTATTTCGTCATCCTTTCCTCTGATATTATCTATACATCTTTCCATCATTCTTCAGTTCCGATAATACTCCCTCATGTTGTACATATAGGTATATACATGGATAGGTTGTAATAATAATGTTTGAGTTTGGAGAGTATTGTTTCATAAAGTGAAAATTCAAGTTCTGGAATTTTCTAAGTGAAATTCGAACTAAAGGATTTTCGATCGGTTGAAACTTTTGCTCAATCGATCAAAATGATAAAGAAAATAATCCTAGAGTCACTAAATGATTCGATCGCTATTCGATTCATGTTCGATTAATCGAAAAGATCATTTGATCAATCGAAATGAACTCTCGACCGATCAAAACTTGTAAAATTGAGTTTCCTGCAGAATTTTCTGGTAACTGTTCTGAATGTTTGAAGAGGTTTCAAGCTTTGTGAACAGTTTTATGAAACATTTTGACTCTCCATACATGCCTTTTGATGAAATATAACCCTATAGGTATAAATAGAGGCTTATGTTCACTTGAAAAACAACTCCACAAAATAGTAAGTTAGAGAGAAACACAAGAAATCCTATCTCCAGAATTGCTATCTATAGAACCCAACAACTTGGTTGTATCTTGGAGAAAATTTTGCGATAACCCCTTAGCAACAAGAGTGTGGGGACAATTATTGTCTAAAGATAACAATTTTGTGCCTCCAAGTTATCTATTTCTGTTTGTCTTTTGTGTTATCCTTGTTCTTACTTTTTTACTTTGTGTATTTTTCCTAACACCTTATTTCTCCAAACTTGATAATGTGATATAACCATTTCATGTTTGCCTTAGAAATCGTGTTAAACGTTGTGAACAATTGGAAAGCATAGTGTTCTATCAACTTCAAGAACTAGTGTTGTTAAAAGATTTATGCACTGCTTTGATGAGCACGGAATGAATTATGACAAACCCATCAAAAGGCCTTAAGTGCTTTACGATGAAAAATCAAGTTCAAATGGGATCCTCGGTTTGGATAATGTTGATATGGATGGTACAAGTTGAATGTCAAGTTCTCCAATTTTATAATTGGTAAATACTTTTTGACCTCTCTCTCTCTCTCTCTCTCTCTCTCTCTCTCTCTCTCTCTCTCTCTCTCTCTCTCTCTGAAGAAACCTTATGAATGATTACCTAAATACTAATGGAAGATTGTACAAAACATGATAAGTAGAAATTACCATGTTATCGCATAGTAGTACTCAGTACTTCGTCAATTTCATTGATGACTATTCTGAAAATGTATAGATTTATTTTATGAAGCATTAGTCTAATGTGTTTGGCATATTTAAAAAGTGGAAAGCATAGGTTGAAAATTAGACTAGCAAGAAAATAAAATATCATAGAGTATAGAGATAAAGAATTCATAAAATTTCGTGAATTAGAAGGTATTACTCGTCACTTCACAGTTAAAGGAACTCTGTAGCAGAATATAATTGCAAAGAAAAAGAACAAAACCTTGGCCAAAAGAGCCAGATGCATGAGATTGAAAGCAGGGTTACCTAAGGTGTTTTGGGCACAGGCAGTTAACTCAACAAGCTTCATTATCAATAGATCTCCATCAGTAGCCATTGATTTCAAGATTCCAAAACAGGTTTGGTTGGGTTGACCAATTGATTATTTAAGCATGAAAATCTTTGGTTGTCCAGCTTATGTGCATGTGCAAGGTGTAGACCATTCTAAATTGGATTCAAAGTAATGACAATGCATATTTCTAGGTTTTGAAAAAGGTGTTACCGATCATTCATTCTGACTGTTTGTATGCAACAAGCATTACCAATCCAAAAATTCTATCTTTTTAACATGTTAAAAGTTACGTAGTAGTATTGAGATTAGAAAAAGATCGTCCATTCAAATCCCTTTAGCCACTTGAAGCAAATTCTAGCACAAAGAAAGACTCATTTTTATACGATAGAAAGTTATTGAAACAAATGAAGAGCTGCGTGAAACTGATATTGAGACTTGAGAAAGCAATATCAATGGCCAGTACAATATTCTTTTCCATAGAAAACAAAAAAGTGAAAAGAAAAAAAGGAGAAAAAAACAAATTAATGTCAACAATTAATTAGGCTCTGTTTGGGAGTTCATAAGGCAATGAAATAGAATAGAATGATCATAAGGGAATGGAAATGAATAGAATGGAATGTATTTAAGTAAGGGAAATGAATGGAAAAGAATGAAATGTAATGCAATTAAGTAACCTTGATTGGATGTTTTAAAATAAAAAAATGGAATCATAAGGGAATGGAAAGGAATGGAATATATTTAAGTAAGGGAAAGGAATGGAAAAGAATGGAATGTAATAGAATTAAGTAACATTGATTGGATGTTTTAAAATAAAAGAATGGAAAGAAATGAAAATGAATGGAATGTAAATAATCTTATTTGGAAGCAACATGGAAGGAATGAAATTGAATCATTTTATGACAATATTACTATTAGGCCCCTATTTTAAAATAAAGTGCTGAATATATAGGGGTATTTTGGGAGTTTTAGTAAAAAAACTATTAAATCTAATTTCATTCCCTCTCATTCCTCCCAATTTCGGGGGGAATAAAAATTTGAGGATTTAAGGGAATAGAGAGGAATGAGTATTCCCTCCTACCTATTCTATTCCCTCCCACTTAAACTTCCAAGCAAGGGAATGGGCTTTCCATTCCCTCCATTAAAACTCCCAAACAAGGGAAGAGAAGAATATTCTAAAATTATTCTTTTCATTCCTTTGTATTCCATTCCATTCCCTCCTCCCAAACGAGGCCTAAGCTTTTACGTCTATCTAATGAATTGATAAAGTAAAAAATGAAAATTTGATTAGAACAACTAAGTAATTATTTCTATATAAAAAATTGTTGTAATTTAGTGCACCTACGATTTTTAAGCCCAACTTTTATTATGAGTAAATACATGATATAATACGATATTTATTGATTAAATAGATGTTGCAAACCGCCTAAAGATTAAGAGCAAAGAGATTTTGAATAGGCGCCCATCTAGGTCAATTTAATTGATGTTGTCAACAACTAACCTATCGACTTTTAGAAGAATCAAGCTCATTTTTCTTTTTTCCACTTTTCATATATAGCTTCATCACATCAATTGAAGGGTAAATAACCATACCCCAATTTACTGAACACCCACTTTCCACCCAATTGTGTAGAGTAGGAAGTTTAATCACCCAACCAGAATTAACCTAAAAAATAAAAAAACCTCCCAACCAAAATTAACTGCAATGTGATTGTCAAAGAATAGGTACAACAAGATAGGAGGAATGTCTAGCTGGCTATTGCTTCTAGCGCTGGGATTTGGATCCCATGTAATAATTGCTTGTTGCAATTATTATAGAGTTGTGAGATGTAAAAAATTGAAAAATTAAAAAAATTAAAGAAGTTAAAAAAAAAAAAAAAAAGTTAAAGTGAATTTTTAACTTTCAATCTCACTTATTGATTTAATACTGTATGGATCTGGATCGCTAGAGCAGTGTATTGGCACGTACTTTTGTTATGCCTCTAGATAGTGGTCCACATATGGCCTAGTCTGCGTCTATGCCATGAAATAGTTAACTGAATACTAATTGTATCATCATCAGTAGTATATTCTCGTTCGAACAAAAATAATCAAGAGCATATTCGGCTCTATTTGGGTTTGTCCTAATTTTTTTTTTTCTTCTTTAATACTATTTTTCCAGCAGTATAGTTGATGATGCCAAAAATCATCAGTAAGTCACACAGTCTTCATGTGCTCGAAACAACACCTGTACAACACTAAACAAGATGATCTTAGGAGAGTACTGGTGTGGTACTTGCTAAAAACCCTCCGAAGGTTAAGTTAGAAAACTTTTACAACTCTAGAGTGCCAGAGCTGGGGGAAATTATACGTACTTTGATTTGTGAGTGCTTTGGAATTTTTATAGTAGTGTAGAACCAACTTTTTCTTTCTTGGGGAAGATGAACTTTTCCTTATAAGAAAGATCCTCATAAAGGTACATATTTTACGAGATCCTTTCCATATAACGATTTTGTTGATTAGGGTTAATCATGAAGCACAAGATATTTCTTTTTGAAGTTTCTTGAGGACTACACATGACCTTACCACCGTCCACTTTGTAACCGTCTGCTTTCTTATCCATCCGCCATGGAGAATTCGTCTTCTTGTGTATGCACCCCCAGTTTTCTTTCATCGTCTTGATCTTGAGCTAAAAGCATCGTCGCTCATGACTGGTTCAGTAGAATGAGACCATCTACATCCATTTTACCCTCTTCAGTTGTCCCTTCGCTCCACAAGTTCTTTGCATAATGTTAGGACGAATCTGTGGAGTGACGGTCAAGCTTTAACTTTAGGTGATGCGTTCTGATTGATAGGCTAGCCAAGGGTCATAAATGTCGTAGGGGCACGTGGCATGCTTTTAGTGGTTAATCATTCGAACCAAAGTGTCCCTTCGTCTTCCGTGTCGTTACCTCTATATATGCACGCTTCCTTTCTTCTCATTTTTAATTTTCGCAATGAATCTTCAATCAGAGCACTTCTATCTACCTTATTAACTCTATTTTCCATCTACTTGGTGCAACTGGCAGCCACACCTTCCTTGCTATCCTCTCCAACTGGTAAGTATTTTTTATGTTGAATTTTTCTTGCAACTTATTTAAATTTTGCACGTCCGTCGTCTATGTGAACCCGTCAGAGTCTTAGGGTTTATTCGTCACGTGTAGGTGACATGTCTAGTGCGTCGAGTGAACAATCGTGTGTCCGCAAAGGAGCGGGCTACGATGAGGTGTTTCCGTCAGGTCAGGAAGACACCGGCACCTCAAGTGACAAAAGGAATCCGTCGGCCACCTCACCTTCCACAAAGGATGAGGATTTGGACATGGATAGGTCAAAGAGTGACTCTAATGCCGGTGCTAAACCCCCCACTCAATCTGTCATAGGTCCTGACGAACTTAGGGAGTTTATCATGCTTCCAATGTGGACAATCAATGATTTCATTTCCTCCATCAAACAAACACACCTCGATACTCTTAGGGAGAAATATCAGATACCCGTCCATGTACCCATCCGTCTACCTTACAAGTCCGAGAAGTATTACAATAGGGGTGTTGATGACGTCGGAGTGTACAAGCAAATGCTGAAAGCAGGACTTAGATTCCCATTGAGTGCTCTTCATTGTAGTCTTCTTCAATACTTAGGGATGGCCAACACCCAAATATCCCTGAATGCCTGGAGGGTTTTCCGAGGCATGGAAGTTTTATACGGGGTGATGTCTGACG
This sequence comes from Lithocarpus polystachyus, assembly GCA_033629205.1. Lineage (NCBI taxonomy): Eukaryota > Viridiplantae > Streptophyta > Magnoliopsida > Fagales > Fagaceae > Lithocarpus > Lithocarpus polystachyus. The sequence continues at coordinate 36,206,565 of CM066171.1, forward strand.
TGGCGCGTAGGTTAACAGTGGAAGAGTTTTTCCACTATTACCGCCCGTCTGAGATCACCCAGTCTAGGGGTATGTACAGTTTCTTACCAAGGAGTCCGTTACTTAGGTTAGTATGCGAGACAGCGGATTCCAACGAAAACTAGAAAAGTCGTTAATTTTTTATCCAATGGGACGACTGGATGTGTCATCCCAGGAACTAGGAATACATACCTATAGACAAAACCTGGGGTATAATGCCCCCATATGGTAGGTATCCATCCTTCTTAGGTTCCATTCTTTAACTTGCTTTGTTTGATGTTTTAACCGTCCCTTTTTACAACTCGAGACCATCCAGAAATCTCCCTTAAGCAGTGGAGTTTATTGGAAAAAAATCTTCGGGACCACCTAGCTGTCGGAAAGGACGTGGGCTAAACTAGTTACTTTAGATCCTCTTAACTAGTACTATGACAATCCAGAGCCTACAAAAGCTACTCGTTGCTATGATCGCCAAGTGCGCAAATGTAAGCCTATTACCCTGGCTTTTCTTTTTTCCTTTGATTGTAATACTTAATAGCTATATAACTCTTTATCCGTCCATCTTCAAAAAAGGAAGATAGTAGGAGATAGGCCTACATCAAGCACTAGGTTGCTGCTAAGAAAAAGCAAGAGGGGAGCTTACCCCCTAAGGTGACAGGTATCTTTCAACCAAAAGGAAGCCGTTGGAGAAGGTGGACCTTCCATCCAAGAAGCCAAAGGTGGTGAAGGGGCCTAACATTGGCGAGACTCTAGTCAAGTTGCCCCCTAAGCCTGGCCCGAGGATAAGGAAAGGCCTGATGAAAGGCCACATTCCCGTCGCCGAAGAGCGCCCCGTCCTCCTTCGTGAGGACTCAAGCTAGGCGCTCAAGTAGCTCTCGTTCATCATCAAGGATGATGACTACTCAGAATTGGGTAATCACGCTACAAAGGCCATGGGGGAGACAGGTCTCTTTAGCCTAGCATAGGTATGTCTATCCGTCACTATTCTTTTTCCCGTCCTGTTGTCGTCTCGCTCCAAACTAACTCTGTTTCCTGCAAGGGGTGGTTATGATGAGAGGGCTTATGGATCGTTGTGTATCCTATGAGATGGTACTAGACCGTCTGAGAAAGAAGCTAGGAGTCAAGGAGACGGAGGTATAGGAGCTGTTGGCTTGGAAAGATGTCCAAATAGGAAAGCTTCACCTGACCAAACAGCTCCTAAAGGAGTTGGAGGCACAAGCTAAAGCATTGAACAAAATTCTGAAGGACAAAGAGGCAGAGATCTCGGAGGCTAAGAGTCAACTCTGTAATGCTAAGGATGTTGCGATAAGGGAATATCGTGACTCTAACGACCTCCTAAGGGAGCTCGATGGCTCCTTTGCTGACGGCTTTGACAATTGCATCTGTCAGGTCAAAGCCTCTTTCCCCGACCTCAACCTCTCCCATATCTCCATTGATGCCCAGCCCTAGAATCCTGCTCAACCCGTCTCTTCTGTGGGTACCGACGACTTATTTGCTGACGACCTTATGACTAAACCTCTTGGTGACGAAGAGACCCCTCTTGTAAATCAATCCAAACCTATTGGTGATGAAGCTCATCCACTTGAAGAGGACACAACGGCTGAGAGGAAGGATGGAGAGAACCCCGTGGTCTAGGAGTAGTCTTACTTTTTTCTTTTTTACTTGGTTCAATTTTTCTTATTTAAAAGTAAAGATCTTTTGGAAGAACAACATTTATGTTAATTTAACCATTACTTATTGCTTTTGTATGTAGACTTCTCCCTCTATGGGCTTTTATAATATTTTGATTATATGCCTTACAAGATATCCGTCAATTTTGGGCTTCAATACCTATAGATTAATTCTTGGGATGAATCCGTCCAATTTGGGGTATGAATATAAATTATTGTTCAAGATGAGTCCGTCCATTTCAAATTTATGTCAATCATGTAGGACGAACCCATCCACTTTGTGAACCAAATGGACTTGAGTCATCCCTTTAGAATGATCCTGTCCACCTTATGGATTGATTTAAATATAAGTTCTCTTTAAGGTGAATACGTCCATTATATGGACTGGATAAACTTGAGCTATCCCTATGGGATGAACCCGTCCACTTTATGGACTTCTTTAAATACAAGTTATTTCTTCAAGATGAATCCATCCACTAGGTAAATTTGAGCCATCCTTTGGGTTGAACTTGTCCACTTTATGGACTCGTTTAAATATATCTCTTGAAGATAAATCTGTCCACTATGTGGACTAGGTAAACTTGAGTCATCCCTATGGGATGAACCCGTCCACTTTTTGGACTTCTTTAAGTATATATTTCTTCAAGATAAATCTGTCCACTATATGGACTGGGTAAACTTGAGCCATCGCTATGGGATGAAACCAACCACTTTATGGACTTCTTTAGGTGTATCTCTTTAAGATAAATCTGTCCACTATGTGGATGGTAAACTTGAGCCATCCCTATGGGAAGAACCCGTCCACTTTATGGACTTAATAATTTCAATTCACCCTATTGGGATGAGTTCGTCCCCTTTAGGATTAATGATCATGTAGAAATGTAGATACCATACACATGGCATTTCTGAATAACTCCTCTTATTGAAATAAATACACATATAGAAATTGTCTTTTGGAAAATGAAAAATCTGCCCCTTAGGCTTAAAAGGAATACAAATTTAACTAAAAAACAATAATATGGAAATGAGGAGTATTGTTGTCCATGTTGTCTACTAGTAGTACTTCTTCAGGTGCTCCGTGTTCTAAAGGTGGTGCAACTCCTGCCTGTCTAGTGTCTCTAGGTGGTAAATTCCCTTCCTATGCCATGGTGCAATCCTATAAGGTCCTTCCCAATTAGGTCCTAGCTTTCCCTATAAGGTGTCTTTTACGGTGCTTGTTACCCTTCTTAGGACAAGATCACTGTTAGGATATGTGCCCTTAAATCCTATTGTATGATGCTATGTATAATATTATGTATGACATTATTTGAGAAATGATGTATGACTTAATATTATGTTTAATAAAGTTGTTTTATTCTTATCTAAAATAATGGTAACATGAATATTCGGACATTATCAAATAGTCCATGAGATGCATAGTATGTGATTTATGTGATTTAGTCACAGAAGATATAAATCACAAGTTCTTTGTAAACTCAGAATTTTGGTTCGTAGTCGGTGATGAAATTGGGCATTTCATCTGCGAAGACTATAACATATTAACTACGATGATTTGTCTTGATCATGGAAGTGGTGACTTCTAGTTAATATGTTGATATGTTTTAAGAGTTAAGACATATTGAACTGGACCGCTGTGAGATTTATTATTCTCCTAACGACTGTCAATTGAATAATAATCTCACGACTTGTATTCACATGAACTCTTAATCCTGAGAGAATAATGGACCTGATCATGAAATGTAGGTTGCTTTGATATATCAGGAGTGAGATCTAAAGTAACGGTCAAAACCTCAGTATGTTGGGCAGCCACATTTAGTGTTGATGGAACATATATTCTCAAGATGGAATTCATAGTCTCTTAACGGAGATATAAAATATTCCCTTGAGATAAGTTTAATGGGTACAGTTATTCAGAGAGTTAGGCCTAACCACTTTAGTAAGACTAAAGTATATATTTATGAAATTGGATTTCATAAATATATGGTGAATAACTCATAAGGATTAAACCAGGTACTCAAGGATTAAGATGTAGTAATTCACAAAGTGGCAGTCTATATTTATGACTTTGTGTTACTACGAATATTTTATGAAGGGGTTGCATGTATAATAAAGTCTTAGGATATAATTTATTAATGAGGCCTAGAGTGCAATTATATTTATATAGTGGTATTAAATATAATTAATGGTAACTTTGGACTTGTCAAGAGTTGACAGAAAAGCCCAAGGCCCATTGGAGCTAGTGTCTTATTTGTTCCCTTTTGGTCCCACTCCAAGCCACACACTAAAGCCCAATTGGGAAGGCCCAAAAAGCTAGCCCAATTAGATAATCAGTTATGTGAAGAGAAACATACAGAATTTTATATAGAATAAAATGGTTTGTATGTTTTATCATAATATAATAAAAAGGTAATGAAATAAGGGAGAGACACTCTTTCATATTCTCTCTAGAAACATAGAACTGATTGAGAGACCACACATCTTGGACATCGAGTGGAATTGGAGTGAAAATTGAAAGTATTCCCGAGTACTTCTTCATTCGGTTTTGAAATTCACCGCATCAAGAAACATAGAACTGATTGAGAGACCACACATCTTGGGCATCGAGTGGAATTGGAGTGAAGATTGAAAGTATTCCCGAGTACTTCTTCATTCGGTTTTGAAATTCACCGCATCAAGGTACACTCTCTTGTTCATATATTCTGAAACTTACATAGTGAATGTTATCAATTGCGAATGAAGTAGATCCGTTTATTTTCCACTGCGTATGTTTTGTATGCGATACAAACATGATGATTTCCCACCAATCACCAACCTAGAAGTCCCTATGTTTGACCCTGGAGTTGTAGTGCTTGGCCATGAGGTTTTCGTATTGTACTAACCTTTGCTCAGCCGTTGCTTTGACCTCGTTCACCAAATCCAGCTACAGGCACATTGCTTCATTATTTCTACCCTCGTCACGGTTTCCTACTCTATAGCTTGGGAGCCCTACTTCAGCTGGAATGACTGCATGGCTTCCATATGCTAGTCGAAACGGTGTCTCTCCTATTGGTGTCCTTGCCATCATCTTGTACACCCATAAGACACTTGGTAATTCCTCTAGCCATATACCCTTTACCCCCTCAAGCCAAGTCTTGATGATTTTGAGTAAGGATCGGTTCGTGACCTCAACTTGTCCATTGGCCTAAGGGTGGGCGAGAGATGAGTAATGATTCTTGATCCATAGTTGCGTGCAAAAGTCTCTGAATGCTTCCCATTGTCTAAGACCAGCACTCTGGGTATACCATACTTGCAAACGATGTTCTTCCTTACGAAGCTTCGCGCATATTTCTCCGTGATGGTGGCTAGTGCTTCGGATTCCACCCACTTGGTGAAGTAGTCTATACTGACCACCAGAAATTTCAGTTGTCGAATCGTTGTTGGGAACGGGCCCAAGATGTCCAATCCCTATTGCACGAAAGGCCATGGCACCGTTATTGGAGTGAGTTCTTCTGACAGTCGCCAGATGAGGTTGGCAAACCTTTGGCACTTGTCACATGCTTTGACGTAAGCAATGGCATCCTTTTGCATGGTAGGCCAATAGTACCCTGCCCAGATGAGTTTGTGCACTAATGATTGTGACCTAAAATGGTTCCCACAGATTCCTTTGTGGACTTCCCGCATGACATATTCTGCCTCTTTGGGGATGACACCTCAGATACGGTCCGGAGAAACCCCTTTTGTATAGGATGTCTTTAATTAGAATGAAATGCGCTGCTTGGACCTTCAACTTCTTTGCAGCCTCCTTGTCTTTAGGCAGCACGCTGTCCTTTAGGTAGGAGGTTATTGATGTCATCCAATAGTTCCCGGAACCTATGTCCTGCACATTGATGCCATCTATTAATGGTGAAATTTGAATGAAGGATAGTACCTGACTAAGGATGAGCATATGCTCTGCTGATATAGCTTTAGCAAGACGGTCAGCACTCTCGTTCTCCTCCCTTGGTATCCGGAAAAAATTTCACTTGAAGGTCGCTTACTCGATTCTTGACTTGCTCAAGGTACTTCTTCATCCGTTTGTTCTTACAGTCATAGTCACCATTAACTTGACTAGTCACTACATGGGAATTGCAGTACACGACCATATTTGCAGCTCCTGCTGCTTTGGCGAGATCTAGCCCCGCTATCAAAGCTTTGTACTCTGCCTCGTTATTGGTCGTAAGGAAATCAAGACTAACCATGCATTTGACCTTATCCCTTTACGGGTTGGGGAGAACCACACTAGCTTCGCCCGCTTGCTTGTTAGAAGATCCGTCGGTGTGGATGCTCCATTGTGGGCTCGATTCTGCCTTCTGGCCTTCCATTAAAGTGAACTTTTCGATGAAGTCAGCGATCACCTGCCCCTTTATTGCCATACGTGCTCAATACTGTATGTTAAACTCGCTAAACTTAATCGCCCATAATGCCATCTGTCCAGTAGCTTCAGGGCTGCTTAATGCTCTTCACAAGGGCTTGTCTGTTAGGACGATTATAGTGTGTGCCTGGAAATATGGCTTGAGCTTTCTCGCCGCAGTTACTAAGGTGAAAGCAAGTTTTTCCATTGGGGGGTATCTCTCTTTCGTTCCTCGAAGTGCTTAGCCGGTGAAATACACAGGTTTCTGCACCCCATTCTCTTCTTTGACTAAAGCCGCCACTGACAGCAACTGGGGAGACGGCTAGGTATAGGAACAATTCTTCCCCTAGTTTGGATGAGCTGAGCAGTGGTGGGGAAGAAAGATATGCTTTCAGGTCTTCGAATGCTTGTTAACACTCGATCGTCCATTCAAAGGACTTTTTCAACATGCGAAAGAAAGGCAGGCACTTATCCGTTGCTCTTGAGATGAACCTATTCAGTGCAGCTATCTTACCGTTCAAGCTCTATACCTCCTTGATGGTCTTTGGCGGAGTTAACTCCATTATGGCCTGTATCTTATCTGGGTTGACCTCAATACCTCTTTAGGATACCATGAACCCTAGGAATTTTCCTGCTATCACCCCGAATGCACACTTGCTTAGATTCACTTTCATGTTATAAGACCAAAGGGTGTTTAAGGTCTCTCAGAGGTCGTTCAAATGGTCGTCCTCCCATATGCTTTTTACCAGCTGATAGAAAATAATATGTTTGTATAGCATACAAAACATATGCAGCGGAAAAATAACGGATCTACTTCATTCGGAATTGATAACATGTGTTATGTAAATTTCAGAATATATGAACAAGAGAGTGTAACTTGGCATGGTGAATTTCAAAACAAAGATCAGAATTACTTGAGAACACTTTTAATCTTTACTCCAATTCCACTTGATGCCCAAGATGTGTGGTCTCTCAATCAGTTCTAGGTGTTTATTCTAGAGAGAATATGATAGAGTCTCTCACACCAACATTCAAAACCATTTCATGAAGATGTCTCTCTCCAAAAAAAAATTCTATATGTTTCTCTCCACATAACTGATTATCTATTTGGGCTAGCCTTTTGGGCCTTCCCAATTGGGCTTTAATGTGTGGCTTGGAGTGGGACCAAAATGGAACAAATAAGACACTAGCTCCAATGGGCCTTGGGCTTTTCTGTCAACTCTTGACAAGTCCAAAGTTACCATTAATTATATCTAATACCACTATATAAATATAATTGCACTCTAGGCCTTATTAATAAATTATATCCCAAGACTTTATTATACATGCAACTCCTTCATAAAATATTCGTAGTAATGCAAAGTCATAAAAGTAGACTGTCACTTTGTAAATTACTACATCTTAATCATTGAGTACCCGATTTAATCCTTTAAGTTATTCATCATATATTTATGAAATCCAATTTCATAAATATATATTTTAGTAACTATTTACTAAAGTAGTTAGGCCTAACATTCTGAATAACAAACCCATTAAACTTATCTCAAGGGAATATTTTGTATCTCTGTTAAGAGATTATGAATTCCATCTTGAGAATATATGTTCCATCAACACTAAATGTGGCTGCCCAACATACTGAGGTTTTGATCGTTACTATAGATCTCACTCCTGATATATCAAAGCAACCTACACTTCATGATCAGGTCCATTATTCTCTTAGGATTAAGAGTTTATGCGAATAGAAGTCATGAGATTTATTATTCATTTGACAGACGTTAGGAGAATAATAAATCTCACAGCGGTCCAATTCAATATGTCTTAACTCTTAAAACATATCAACACATCAACTAGAGATCTCTACTTCCATGATCAAGACAAATCATCTTAGTTGATATGTTATAGTTTTCACAGATGAAATGCCAAATTTCATCACCAACTACGAACTAAAATTCTGAGTTTACAAAGAACTTGTGATTTATATCTTCTGTGACTTTTCAAATAAATCACATACTATGCATCTCATAGACTATATGATAATGTCTGAATATTCATGTTACCATTATCTTAGATAATAATAAAACAAATTTATTAATCATAATATTAAGTCATACATAATGTCATACATAATATCATACATAGCATCTTACAATAAGATTTAAGAGCACTAATCCTAACACCAATATGTCATCCAAGTAAACTTGCACATTCCTTCCAATCTGATGTGTGAACATTTTGTTCATCAGCCTTTGATACGTGGCTCCATTGTTCTTGAGTCTGAACAGCATTACTTTATAGCAAAAGAAACCCTAGCTGGTGGCAAATGAAGTCTTCTCTTAATCAGCCTTGTCGAGCTTGATCTGGTTGTAACCAGAGAATGCGTCCATGAAACTTAGTAGCTGGTGTCTTGCTGTTGAGTCCACCAAGATGTCCATCCGTGGGAAAGGATAACTGTCCTTCAGGCAGGCCCTGTTTAGGTTTCGTGAAGTCCACGCAAATCCTCTACATTCCGTTGGCTTTCTTGACCATCACAACGTTAGCCAGTCAATCGGGGTAGTACACTTTTCGTATGAAGCCTACATTCTATAACTTGCGCACCTCATTTGCTATGGCTTTGTCTCGCTCCTACGCGAACACCCATTTTTTCAACCAGATGGGAGGGAAAGCGGACGATATATTCAATTTGTGGACTATGATTGACGGATCAATTTCGAGCATGTCCTCATGGCTCTAGGAAAACACGTCCTAGTTTTCCCTTAGAAAAGTTGTTAATGCTTGACGGCCTGGCTGGCTAGCTAGTGCCTATCCTAGTTGTTCGTTCAAGCCTAAAATCATCAAGAAGCACTTTTTCCAATCTTTCCATCAGTTCTGCCACCATCCGTTGTTCCTCTATACACATTGTCTACAAATGATCATCCATTTCCAGCATGGCAATGTAGCATTCGTGCGCCGCCACATGATCTCCCTTTACCTCTACCACTTCGTACTTGGTGGGGAACTTGATCATCAAGTGGTAGGTTGAGGTTACGGCCTTCCATGCATTTAAAGTAGGGTGACTAAGAGGATGAACAATCAACAACCAGTAATGTGACATCCCTGGTGATCTGCTGAGGGTAGTCACCGACCATCATTGGCAAGGTGACTAATCCTAGGGGATGCACCCTCGTTCCATCAAATCCCACAAGAAATGCGTTGGTTGGAATCAGCCATTCTCTCCCAATCATCATCTGCTAGAATGCCGAATGGTATAAGGTATCAGCAGAGCTCCCGTTCCCCACAAGGACTCTGTGTGTATTATAGTCCCCTACGCGTATGCTGACCACCAGTGCATCAACGTGTGGGTGATGGAAACGTCGTGCATCTTCCTTAGTAAATCCAATCATTGGGTTATCTATACGCGCCATCTTTGGGACAAAACCCATCAGTTAAACATTTTGAACCATATGAAGGTAGGTCTTGCGCACCTTCCTGGAAGAACTAGAAGCTACATTGCCCCCTATAATCATCCTTATGTCTCCCAAAGGTGGCCTAAGGCACTCGTTTTCTCTCTGGGTAGGCTGCTCTTGAGGCTGGTCCGTCCCTTCCTTACCGATGAACCTCTGTAACTTCCCTTGCCTGATAAGAGCTTCTATTTGCTGCTTCAAGTCATAGCATTCAAATGTATCATGACTGTGATCGCGATGGAAACGGCAGTACTTGTCTCTAGTCCTCTTGCTAAGGTCTCCCTTCAACTTGCCAGGGAATGTCAAGGCCCCTTCATCCTTGATTTGCATTAGGACTTGATCAATTGGGGAGTTCAGAGGGGTGAAACTTGTGAATCTTCCGATGGGAGGTTTGGATTGTCTATCCTCCCTTTTATCTCCTGTCCTGACTATCTTTCCCCCCTTGTCTTGCCGTGCTTCATCATGTCTTTCTCTCTTCTTAGGCTTTTCTTCATGAGCCAATAGTGTGTCCTCTGCGTACATGTACTTAGTGGCCTTGTAAAGCACATCCGACATAGTTTTTGGGTCATTCTTATATAAAGAAAATAGAAACTTACCCTTCCGTAGCCCATTCGTGAATGCGGCCACAAGTATCTTGTTGTCAGCTTCATCAATTAAGAATGCCTCTTTGTTAAAACAGGCTATGTAAGACCTCATCATCTCATCTTCTCCTTGCTTAATGCTCATTAGGTATGTAGTGGATTTCTTATATTTGTGTCCCTAGATAAAGTGTGAGGAAAACTGGGTGCTTAACTCCTTAAAGGTACTAATGGAGTTGGGCGTTAAACTACTGCACCAAACCCTTACGGAGCCTTTCAGCATAGTAGGGAAGGCCCTACACATAATCTCCTCTGCCACTTCTTGAAGGTGCATTAGGGTCTTGAATGACCCCAAGTGATCGAGGGGATCCTTAGATCCATCGTAGCTCTCCAATTGCGGCATACGAAACTTTGGTGGAAGGGGGAACGAAGTGACAAATATGGTGAATGGCGAATCAGTTCAATGGACCAAATTATCAAGGTCACTCGACACCTGTCCTCTAAGGGCGTTCACCATGAATTCCATTCGTTCCTTCATCATCTGCATCTCTGCAACCATGTGAGGCGGAGCCGTATTTGCGACGAATGGACGGCTCGAGTCCTGTCACTCTGCTCTGCTCAGGGCATTGCTACCTTCCAGCCTCTCTGGGTCCTTTCACTAAGCACTGGTGCCCTCTTGGTCCTCCTCTTGAGTGGTCAGTCCCACGTTCTTTTGGCACAGCTGCTCCTCTAGATCATGGTTTTGCTTGGTGAGACATTCTATGGCTGCAGCGAGAGTTGGAACATGTCTCTCAAGGGTGGCGATGCATGGTTTGTTTCCTTGAACATTGTTGGTGGTTGCCATTGAGCGAATGAGCACCATGCAACTCTTTGTTTGGGAAGCGGTAGTATGGCTTACAAGTCATACCATCTTCCCCGTAGACGGTGCCAACTGATGATGCCGAAAGTCGTTAGTAAGTCATACAATCCTCATGTGCTCGAAACAATACTTGCGCAACACTGAACAAGATGACCTTAGGAGAGTACCGGTGTGGTACCGGCCAAAAACCCTCCGAAGGTTAAGTTAGAAAACTTTTTCAACTCTAGAATGCCAGAGTTAGGGGAAATTATGCGTACCTTAGTTTGTGAGTACTTGGGGTTTTTATAGTAGCGTGGAACCGACTTTTTTCTATATTGAGAAAGGGAACTTTTCCTTATAAGGAAGATCCTCATAAAGGTACATATTTTACGAGATCCTTTCCATATATTGATTCTGTTGATTAGGGTTAATCGTGAGTGATAGGCCAAAAATGTGTTGACCCCTTGTGATGAATTAATTGATTAATTAGCCAAGTTTATCAATTAATCATATTAACATACAAAATGGATGGAATCACCAATTAAACTAAGTGCAGCGGAAACTAAATTGACACGGTGAACAAAACTTTGCTTCACACTTGCGCAACTGTGCAACCTTTAACGGCGCTTAAAATAATCCTCATATATGTTTAGGGTTGTGAAAGAAGAAAGCCCAAACATACATTCATGGATTTAATGAAAATCAGAACTAAAAATCTAAACTTCATAAATCTCGACAGATACCTTAGCTGTCAAGCAACTGTCAAGCCTCGTGCTGAAACAACCATTTTAAGTCTCAATAGATACTAGCTGTCGAGCTTTAATGAACAACACACTTGATTCTTGGACAGACTTGCATGGCTTTAACACTTGAGCTTGAAACCTAGTTTCTTAAAGCATTAAACACATCCTAGATCTACCCAATTACAAGTAAAGTGCGTTTTTTCAAAAGATTAGCCAATTACATATAATGTTGACATATGTTCCTAACATTGAATCACATATGTCCTAACAATCTCCCCCTTTGGCAATTCGTGACTAAACCACAACAAACAAATGAACATATGAGAAAAGTCATAAATCACTCAACTCATACTCACTTGTTGAATACAATAAAATCTATCCTAACACAAACTCTTTAAAAACTTTGCAAGAAGAGAGTTTATGGCAAGTAAACTTTGACAACCTGTATTTTTTAAACACTTTAAACAAAACTCATCACGGCATTTTAGTGTGAAACAGAAATAATAGATTGCATACACTATATAAGAAACATGTGCATAAAGAGAGAAAAGAAACAACACATGCAAAGATAGGTGAAAGAACTGTAATAACAACCTCATATGTATATAACAAGTACAAGGTCTGCTATCACAATATGATCACAAGATCTAAGGTACATGAACAATGTATCTAAAAATGAGAGAAAAGAAAAAGATACATAAAATCCTCACTACATCCCTCAAAAAAATACACTCCCCCTAACAAAAGTCTTCTATGCTAACCCTCCCCCTATGAGTATGACTACTCTTATATCTAAAATTACTCCCCCTTTTTGGTAAGTATATCAAGTATACATCTCATCATCACTGGGTGAGCTAGCATCCTCATCTGCATCGTCATCATCATTAGATGCCTTAAGATGAGGAAAGGGAGACTCTACGAAGCCACCAAGAGGAGCCTACCGTCTGGCAATACGGTCGACACAGATGTTCACCTGACATAACTCATCACTAAGAGTGTCAAGGCGAGCATCCATCCACTGAAGCTGCGCTATGATCGCTTCAAGAGTCACACCACCCGCAGAAGAAGGAGCGGAGGTGGATGGAGCCGTAGAAGTGGAAGGAGCTGCCATCCCAAACCGCCTCGAATGAAGCTGCGCCTCGCTCCGTTTAACGGTAGCGGCGTCTATGGCATAAATGACATGGAAATGGTCGGAAACTAGAAAGGGAACGGAAAAATGGTGTAAAATCCTCGTGATAGCTGAAGGGAAGATGAGCTTATCACATGTCATCGTAACCCTATATACATCTATGATAGAACGAATAAAATGGGAGGGAAAATTTATAGTAAGATTCTCTAAAAGAGAAAGCAAAAATCGAGCATAGGGCTCAGTAATAGAGTTATAGTGAGAAAGAGAATGTAAAACAAAAGTCATAACAATGTTAAGAAAATGAGAACCTTTAGCAAAGGCCGAACAAGGAGTGAACTGACGATCAATCCAATTAGAGGGATGCTCACAAAAAGTAGACATAAGCTCATCTTTGGACACAGTCCTCAAACACTCATAACCGAGGTAGTCAGGATGCTCTACCTTTGGGACATGGAGCACCTCGAATACAATATCCGAAGTAACAACGATGTACATACCTCAAACGCGAGTAACAAAAAGAAGTACTAAATAATCAAATCCATGCATGTTGGAGTAGAACTCCTGTATAAGCACAGATGGACAAGTGACCGAGATGTCACACAATGACCTCCAACCCCTACTATAAATGACAGTAGGTAGGTCAGTGTCGAAGAAGGCTGACAAAATGACTTGGCGTTCTGAATGAATGCCTCGTCGAGAAAAGTTCTCTGAAAAGTCCTGTCGTGCTTTATCATCATGGAACCGAACATGTGAAGGAGTAGGATCAGAAGAAGTGGATGCCCTAGAACGAAAAGGGTTTTGGGACGGAGTAGACTTACGTTTAGGTGCCATGACGCAACTAACATAAACAAGAGAGAAAGAGAGAGAGGGAGAGAGAAACACGCAAAAAAGCACCAAACACAATCAATATAAGAATATAGAGAATGTCCTTACGTATGCATGAAAATTCATGAGCATATGATATGCAAAAGTAAAGACATCATGGGCTCAGCCCAATCCAATCCTACCAGCACACAATCAGTTTAACAAAGAAAACATACATAAAAAATGCATGAAACATTGTTATAATGCATATGTGATGCAATGCATGATGATTTAGAACCATTTACACAATGCCCATCCCAAAAATTTAACAAAAACTCCACCAATTTTGAAAAACCCCAAAAAAATTTCAAAAACCCACAACTTAAACCTAAATGCATGAAGAATGAGAGATAAAGATGATACCATCTGCAAAAAAAAGTGATCTTGGGGACGAAGAGTTCTTGGGAAAGGAATTTGTAGTGAGAAAGAGAAGTTTTGGGAGGTGAAGAGCTTGCAGGAGTCAAGAGAGATCGAGAGAAACAAGATCTGAATCACGAAGCACGTATATATAGAAATCTCATAATTCTCGACAGATCGAGAGGTGTCGAGCTTTAAAGGCATGAAAAGATACAGCTATCGAGTAGCTGTCCAGAGCTGTCCACAGCAAAAATAGGCTTGATGGATCAAGGAGCTGTCGAGCAGCTATCGAAGAGACAGAAACTTTCTCGATGGATCGAGGAGCTATCGAGAAGCTGTTGAGATTGCGATAAAGAAAAGCTGAAGAGCTCGATAGATAAGCCAGGTGTCGAAAGGTGTCGAGGAGTTGTCAAGATTGCTTAAAAATAGTTTTTCAAGAAGGGAAAAACACAAACATGAATGCAATCAAACATGCAACTCAACCAAGATCCAATCAACATTTTATGCCTTCAAAATCATCTATCAACAATAAAATTGTCTAGCACATGGATCCCAAAACACACACACACACTAAATAAGTCTAACCAATTTTATACTTCAAAAACAAGTTAAGACAGTTTAGTGAGCATACATTAAGACATGCATTCCTTGTGATGGACAAATTACATTATGCATGCACATGTATCAAAAGTAGCAAAGAATATTGCGTGTTGTGTGTGAAAACATCGCAAGATTGCATAGGTGTCAACATGTTATGGGGATTTGAGATATGAGAAAATCACTTTAACTCACACACAATCATAACTATTTGATGGGGACTATCACCTTCGAGGTACATCTTATAACTCCCACATCTCATAGAATACTCACTTGCAATCATATATAAAGCATTTCGATCTTTTTCTTTTTTATTTTTCTTTGCATATTTTTCTTTTAAGAAAACCATGATTCAGCATATAAGAAAGAGAAAAGAAATACCCAATGATGTTAAGCATTTGACATTCCACTTTTACTAAGCTGAAACATACAAATGTCATTTCTTGATTGGCGGACAACAGTGGTGAGATAGTTATTTATGCCTTTCTCTTTGGATTTTCTAGTCCTTCTCATCAAAAAGAGTGATACGAGTGTTAAGTACAAGAGATTACTTACTCTTACTCATCACAAACATGAGCCACAAAGCTCACTTGCTTAGTTATGCATAGAGATGTTCATCTAAGCTACAAGAGGTGCAAAGTTTAGAAAACTTTGTTTCAATGGCCATCCAAGGTACACAAGTACCAATGTACACATACACACGCTGTTTTTGTATTTTTCAATTTTTCTTTTTTCTCTTTTTGAAAAAAAAAATGGAAAACTAACCAAACAAAAACATATTAAACAAAACAAAGTAATGCAAAACTAGACTGACTTTAAACAATAATGCAAAACACACAAGTAATGCAAACAAAAACAGAGAGGGAGAGAGAAATATGACATAATTACTTCGAGCCTCTTCCCTTCCACACTTTGGAAAAACCTTTCTTTTTTGCAAACCCTTGAATCGGAAATGAGGGGGAAGAGTTAAAACCGTTTAAGTTCGAAAGGAACGTAAGGGCTTTGAGAAGATCTCCAAGAGGAGCAAAGGAGGATGGAAACTAATTCTGGTTTCCTAACGCAATCATGTTGTTGCTCTGTTGAGTGGCTAACCACTTATAACAATTGGGTCTAGTATGTCCAGTTACTCCACAGTGATGACAGAGATGCTACTTCTTCTGTTTAGGCTTTTGTTTGTTTCCCTTCTTAACCCTAGGGTTTTTAGTCTCATTCTTAGAAGTTTAGAGGGTGCTCCTAAAACAGAATTACTCTTGTCTATGTTATCACTAGCAAAGTCATTTTTAACATTATTGTTCTCAGTTTCAACATTATTAGTAGGAAGAACAAAAACAGTATTACTAGAAGAAGCAATATTAAAGGGAGAGAAATCATACCCTAAACCAGTTCTGTCGAAAGTAGATTTCTGTAGGCTGAGCATCTCATCAAGCTTTGCACTTGAAGTTCTCTCCAACTAAGCTCTGACTTGAAATAGCTCTACTTCAAGCTTCTTGGTCTTCTTATCCAAGAAATTGTTCTCAAACCTAAGTGCTCAAATAGTTTGATTAGCTTCATCAAACTTAATGGAGAGTTCTTCATGTTCGAACTCCACATCACTGAGCTTCTTGGTGGCCAGCTTATACAATTTCTCATGCTTTTCCGAAACCTTGTATAACTTTGCATAGACAGTGTAGATGTCATCTTGCTCATCCATATTTTAAAACTTAGACTCCACCAATTCCTTTTCTTCATCCACATCTTCAACAATCCCTTCAGTAAGATTTATAGTGATAGTGAAGGCATTTAGGATTCCATCATCCTCATTATCAGAATCATCCTCAGGTTTGGTGTCGCTCAAAGTTGCGGCAAGTGCCTTGCTTTTCCCAATAGTCTTGAGTGGGGCACTCCTGTTTCATGTGTCCAAAGCCTTGACACCTGAAACACTTGGGTCCTGAGGGAACAGTGTACTGGCTGCCATCTCTAGAATCCTTCTTCCCTTTACATTGGCATTCTTTATGAACTTCTTGAATTGCCGGGTGATGTAGGACTTCATTTTAGAATCTTCATTGTCGGAAGACTCATCTGTGTCACTGCTCTTGGCTTTCAGTGCCATGCTCTTGTTCTTGCTTGATTTACTAATCCTAAACAAACCTAACTCATAGGTCTGTAGATTGCCAACCAGCACTGTCAAAGGAATTTTGTAAATGTCCTTTGATTCCTCAATGGCGCTGATCTTGGCATGAAATCGCTCGAATAGAGATCTAAACACCTTTCTTACAATCTTGCGCTCAGGAATGGTTTCTCCAAGATTAAACTCTGAGTTCACTATGTCCTTGAGCTTGGCATAGAACCCATCGAACGACTCATCCTTCTCCATCTTGATCTCTTCAAAACTTGTAGTGAGCCTCTATAGCTTTGAGTCCTTGACAGCCTTGGTTCTCTCATAGGTTGTCTAAAGGATGGTCCATGCTTCCTTAGCAGTTTTAATAGAGGATATCTTCTTAAATTCCTCATTCGTGACTGCACTGAATAGAGCATTCAATGCCCTGCTATTGTCGCCTTGATCTTAGCATCATCTGTTGGGAAAAATATATGTTCGTATCACATACAAAACATACGCAGTGGAAAATTAACGAATCTACTTCATTCGCAATTGATAACATGCACTATGGAAGTTTCAAAATTTATGAACAAAAAAGCGTACCTTGATGCGGTGAAATTCAAAACCAAAGATCAGAAGTTCTTGGGAAGACTTTTAATCTTCACTCCAATTCCACTTAATGCCCAAGATGTGTGGTCTCCCAATCAGTTTTCAAGGAGAGAACAATGGAGTGTCCAACACTCACATACAAACCATTTCATTCCTTGTGTAATCTTGAATCTTGATGAAAAACACTTAAGAAAGGACTTATGAAATTTTGTATGTTTCTCTCCTTATATACAACTGATTATCTAATTGGGCTAGCCTTTTGAGTCATTCCAATTGAGCTCTTATGTGTGGCTTGGAGTGGGACCAAAAAGGAACAAATAAGACTCTAGCTCCAATAGGCCTTGGGCTTTTCTGTCAACTCTTGACAAGTCCAAAGTTACCATTAATTATATTCAATACCGCTATATGAATATAATTGCACTCTAGGTCTTGTTAATAAATTATATCTCAAGACTTTATTACACATGCAACCCCTTCATTAAAATATTCGTAGTAACACAAAGTCATGAATATAGACTGTCACTTTGAAGATTACTACATCTTAATCCTTGAGTACCCGGTTTAATCCTTAATGTTATTCATCATATATTTATGAAATCCAATTCCCTAAATATATACTTTAGTAACTCCTTACTAAAGTGGTTGGGCCCAACTCTCTAAATAACCAAACCCATTAAACTTATCTCAAGGGAATATTTTATATCTCCGTTAAGAAATTATGAATTCCATCTTGAGAATATATGTTCCATCAACACTAAATGCAGCTGCCCAACATACTGAGGTTTTGACCGTAACTTTTAGATCTCACTCCTGATATATCAAAGCAACCTACATCTCATGATTAGGTCCATTATTCTCTCAGGATTTAGAGTTGATGTAAATAGAAGTCGTGAGATTTATTATTCATTTGACAGTTGTTAAGAGAATAATAAATCTCACAGCGGTCCAGTTCAATATGTCTTAACTCTTAAAACATATCAACATACCAACTAGAAATCTCCATTTCCATGATCAAGACAAATCATCTTAGTTGATATGTTATAGTCTTCGCAGATGAAATGCCCAATTTCATCACCGACTACGAACTACATTCTGAGTTTACAAAGAACTTGCAATTTATATCTTCTGTAACTTTTCACATAAATCACATACTATGCATCTCATGGACTAAGATAATGTCTCATTAGTTCATTTATAGATAGTCTCATATAATTAAACAATTTAATTATTTATGACATGCCAATAAATTGGATTTTAAGGCATAAACCCCAACATCATCCCAGTCGGCCAGCACTTCCGTAGGCTTGGTCCAGCCAATCTCCACAGCTTGCCACACTTTCTCATCTAAAGACTGCAAGAAAGCTCTCATATGTACTTTCCAGTATGCATAGTTGGTACCATCAAATAATTGAGGTATAATAAGAGACTGTCCTCTATTCATGACAAACAGGGATCAATGGATCACATAACAAAGATTAATACCTAATCAAAGTGTGCCTGCTCTGATGCCACTTGATAGGCCAAAAATGTATTGACCCCTTGTGATGAATTAATTGATTAATTAGTCAAGTATATCAATTAATCAAATTAACATACAAAATGGATGGAATCACCAATTAAACTAAATGCAGCGGAAACTAAATTGACACGATGATTTGTTTACGAATGGGGAAAACCAACACAGCAAAAACCCCACCAGGTGGTTTTAAGGTCACTACTCCCAAGAATCCACTATTATCAAAACAAGCGGTTACAAGTAAAGGAATCCCAGTACCTTATACCAACTTATAATTAAACCCTTACCCCAATACCAAATTGGACTTGTTCTATAGTGACAATCTCTCCTTTTCAATGCACGGCTCCCAGTACGTGACTAACCAATTGTGTTGATCCCAGTACGCGACTTGATCACCAACTTGAGAAGGATGTTGGCTGCAAAGTTCTTCAGTTCATCACACGATGAAGATCACGAAGTTCCTTGGTCATAAAACCCTACGGTGTACAAAACACAGCAGTTTCTTCAAAAGAAAGATGAACTAAGGCAAATTCTGTCTCCGGTCACAATTTGCATGAACAAAACTTTGCTTCACACTCGCGCAAGCAATTGTGCAACCTTTGACGGCCCCTAAAATAATCCTTATATATGTTTAGAGTTGTGAGAAAAGAAAGCCCAAACATACATTCACGTATTGGATGAAAACCTGAATTGAAAATTTGAACTTCATAAATCACGACAGATACCCTAACTGTCGAGCAACTGTCGAGTCTCAGGCTGAAACAGCTATTTTAAGTCTCGATAGATACTAGCTGTCTAACTAGCTATCGAGTTTTAATGAATGGCACTTCTTCGCTTGATTCTTGGACAGACTTGCATGGTTTTAACACTTAAGCTTGAAACCTAGTTTCTTGAAGTATTAAACACATCCTAGATCTACCAAATTACAAGTAAAGTGCGTTTTGTCAAAGGATTAGCCAATTACATATAATGATGACTTATGTTCCTAACGTTGAACCACAAATGTCCTAAAAGTGATGCGCAAGATATTTCCTTTTGAAGTTTCTTAAGGACTACTTAAAACCATATGGATGCCACGTGACCTTACCACCATCCACTTTGTAACCATCTACTTTTTTATCCGTCCGCCATAGTGAGTCCGTCTTCTTGTGTATGCGCCCCCTGTCTTCTTCCATCATCTTGATCACAAGCTGAAAGCATTGTCGCTTGTGACTGGTTCAGTAGAATGAGACCGTCTACATCCATTTTACGCTCTTCAATAGTAAAACGTCATCAAATAGAAAAAGTAATTTGAAGATGTGGAAATTTATACAATCTAAATAAACAACATTGTTGGATCGCTTTCCATCCCATATATGTATTATTCTTATAAGATTAAAAAACAATTTAAAAATTTGATAACTCGATTAATAAGAAACAATTTTACAATTTACGATATATGTATATACGTACGCAAATGTGTGTGTGTGTGTGTTTGTGTGTGTGTGTATATACACACGCACACACACACACACGAATGTAGAAACCAATTGTTATGATTAAATGGATTGTTAATCTCATCAAATCTATACATTATATATGTCGCCAAAAATGAAGGCCTCGGATGTTATTCTAGGCCTGGGATAGAATTCCCAACAAAGCCATTCGAACATGAATTAAAGTTTTATACAATTCCTTTACTCTTCCCTCTAAAATATCAATCCCTTCCTCTAATTCCCCACGACTTCTCTTCAATTCCTCAACAGCTACACCGAGCACACTTTGCTTTCCAGACTTCAACTTTTCCCGCAAGTCCCGAGCCGCCATCACTGTCTCTCTCAACTCTTCCAAGGTAATAGAGGAGTTGGATCTTTTGTATTTCTCACCTTCCACTTTTACTTGCCTTTGCAATTCATGCAATGAACTCAACCAAGAACTACTCGTAGGTGACCTCCGGGACTGAATTACAGTTGTGGATCGACACAGACCGTGCTTCGATTTGAATGATAGTGAAAATCCAAGAAATCTGCATGCCATTAAGGCCATAGCTTTAGACCCGTTAAGGATCTCTCCCAATTCTGACTCGTGACATGCCACAATGGTTGTGCCATGAGCTAGCCTTCAAGCTGGGTATTTCATGATCCCACTCGTTGAAAGTTGTGCCCTGGATTCCTTTCAAGTGGGGTCAATGGACAAAGGTCAGGCTTCAGAGTCTCACATCATCAGCAGGTATATATATATTTTGGGTGCCAAATAATTGGGGACTACAATGATTGATGATTGTGAGCTGCATTGGAAATCGTGGTTCACCAGGAGAGAACCACGTATAGTTAATAGGTGCCGGCTAGATTGAGGCAGATGTCATTGGCTCATTGCATATATTGTGCTAGTGCCAGTTAAAATCGTCACTCTCACTAACTATGAGACTTGAAATTGGATTTTTCACTCAAAAACGGACTTCCGCTGCGACCTAAGTTGGGTCATTGATGATTACTGGTTTGGTTACACACTTTTTCTCTTTGATTGGGTCCTCATATGAATGTTTGTCTAGATATCCAGAACGGTTAGAAAAATCTATAATAAAGTTTAGCCAAAAATAAAACAATGACAATTAACATACATTCCTTCTCAAAGTCTGAACAGAATGTAGGCATCATTTGGTCTTAGTCTTTCCAAATTTTAAAACTCGCAAAAAACAATTAGTAAAAATTGAATAATATAAATTTTTACCAAAATCAAATACTATGAAAAAGGATTAAAAACAATTTTGTATTCATAATCCCTTTTTTAAAAGGAAATTTGTATGCTTAATCCAAAGCATGACAATTATGATGAACTAATATTTTGGTATAGACTTAAATGTTTTGTTAGTCCCCGAAGTTTAGTTTATGAAGAATCTCTTTAATTAATAATACATTTCACGAATATTAAAGAACCTCTTTAGTAGGAAAAAAAAATGGGAAAAAAACAAAACGAAATTATATAGAATCCTGGGAATAACAAACAATATATAAAATATTAGGCCAAATATCTAAGGCTTTATTTGTGTGGATTTGGTTAGGGTAATGTGGCCCTATCTTAGGGAATCTGTGTGTGTGTGTGTATATATTATGAGATATCATAATAGATTAACTGTTTTTAATAACTGTTAATATATATATATATATATATTAACAGTTCTAAAGCAATATTAAAGCAATAGAACCAGCCAAGTAGTATAACAAAATAATTATGAGACGGTAGAACCAGCCAAATAATATATTAAAGTAGTATATTAAAGCAGTTAGGAGGCGGTAGAACCAGCCAAGCAAAGTATTAAACAGAAAGTATAATAAACACAGAGCTGAAAGTAGTTATTATTGAAACTAGACAACAACACTTACAGTAGTAGTAGTCATTGGATTACAACAGTTTAACAGTACAAGGCTTGAAGACTAGTTCTAGTTACAAGCTTTGCAAACAAGGTAGTAGTTGGAAAATAGGAGAGTAGTGGGAATCCTAGAGAGAAAATCTAAAGGAGAGGAGTAGTCCTAAAGAGTGTTTCAGCTCTAAGGAAATTCTAAGCTTCAACTTAAGGGACAGGCCCCCTTAAATAGGCAAATTTTCGGAGTGAACAGTAACTATGAACAGTAACAGTGAACAGTAACAGTGAACAGTAAATTTTTCATCTTTTGTCATATTCCATAGCAGAGTCTGAATCTTCATTTTTTAGCATTTTGTGCAGAGAGCAGTAAACAAATCATGAGGAATCCACTTTATAAAAAGCAGCATCAATTGTGGGAAATAGGTAGCATCTTTGGCGGGAAACAAGCAGCGCAATTATCGGAAAAATATTGTAGCATTTTGGCCATTGTGTAGACCAGACAAATAGGGGAATCATGTGGGAAATAGGCAGCTCAATTATCAGGAGAATATCATATGGGAAACAGGCAGCGCAATTGTCAGGAAAATATCATAGCATTTTGGCCATTGTGCAGGCTAGACATATAGGGGAATTCGAATCAGAATCAATCTTTCATGGAATCAAACCATTCTTGATAATAGTTGCTTTTGGAGGACCTTTCATCTCCCGAAACATCGGCAACTTCTTTTTAAAAGAGAACAGGGGCCTAAACAGTAATAATAATAACTAAGAATCATTAATCAGCATTAGGAGCATCTGATGGGTAACCATCATAAGGATCCCATGGGGAATAATCATTGCATCCATGCTTATGGTAAGTAGCATACTGATTGTAGAGTCCGCAATATAGAATTGGTTCATACTTTGGGTTTTCACCTGTAAGAAATTCTTTGGGATCTGTATGTCCAATTCTTCTTAAATTACGGATAGCAATGGTAGTCTTTCCATAGGTCTTGGGTGACTTCAAGGATTTGATTATTGAAATAACTTCTCCGACATTCAGCAAGAGCATAAGGATCCCTGAAGGATAGGCGGGAATCTCCTTCAAACCATTACCCTTGATGGGTGTATCCATTAATAAGTACAAGATGTTTACAAGGTGCTCCAACATCTGAGAGAAACATTAGGACTATTGATTTGTGAAACAGCGTTTTGGATAATTTGTGGGAACTAGCTAATTTGGTCATGGCTTGTTAGCTTGATGAACCTGATTAAGCTATATTCAAACATTTAGGACAACCAATCAGGGTCCCTGTCTTCCTCATCTTCTCCATCTTCATAATTGATCAGGAGACCTGGAAACGGATACTTCTTTTCATACACTCTGAGACTGCTCCCAAAGTGCTCTTCCCAATCCAGCTGGATAAATACATTATCACCATCATCTAGATCATCAGGATCAGGAATAGTAGTTGTAACAAGTTTTTTTAAATATTTGTACCATAGGTCAAAAGACCTAAACATAGCCTTGCTTTCCAAAATACTAAATTGTATTTCAGTTGGCAAGTTGTCAACAGCACTTCTTAACAAAGATTGAGTCTTAAGACTCAATCTAGCATAATCAGTGCCCATTATAGTCTTTTTATCCATGGAATGGATTTCCTCTTTACCAAAGAGTTGACTAGTGTAGAGTTCATTTGTAACATTTGGGTAGTTAAGAAGGTGGCTTTTAAGAGCCTCATTTTCTGAAACAAGGTTGGCATAGTGGCTAGCATAAACATCATATTATGCAGTAAGGTTAACAAGATGGATTTCAAGTGCCTGAAGGGTTTCCTTGAAGAGGTTTTTGTGTTTTTGAATAAAAGTAGCTTGAAGGTTGTCAAGAATAAATTTAACAGAGTTTGGTAGTTCACTGTAAACTCCGTTGTGGAACTGCAAAGTTTTAGACAAAACTTCTTGCAAAGCAACAACCATATCATCACCGGAATATGTCACCTCTGCTGGGACAAATTCCTGAAGGGATGTTGATCTGCTAGGTTTTACCCAGAAGATACGCCTTCATACATTACAAAAGGTTGTCCCGCTGGGATCCTTTTATCTTGAGGATAGCCCTGTGCAGGTGCTTTCCCCTTGTTCTTCCTCGCTGCCGAAGAAGTCATAATATTCCACTTATTAGTGATACAGATAACTTTAACCCACTTATTAGTGGTATTTATACCAGTTGTTTGTTTTTCAGCAACATAGTTTTTTCCCTGCCAAGAAAGATGGAGAATATTAGAACAAATTGTAACATCAATTGCAAAAACATTTGTGAAAGATTTGGTAAAATCCATTAGTATTTCAGGAAAGGAAAAATCTTTAGTGAGAAAGGGCAATCGTTTCTTTATTTAGCCGAAAGTATTAGGAAATCCAGAGCAATCGTCAGTAATCAGAATATTCTGAAAATTGTCGATTTTTGATTGCATCAACTTACCAGAAAGTTGTTCAGTAGTTGCGTTGCATCTAACTTCTTGCTCAAGGAAGTTGAGATGATTAGTTTTAGCATGAATCAGATTCAAAGCATTATCAGTATCAATCTCAAATTTTGAAGCAAATTTGAATTTTACTTTCTGTCCAAAAGGATCAGTAGTAATTCCATCATGTTCAACAAAAAAGGAATATAAAGCATTGATGAAAGGGAGACCAAGTATCACTTTATCAATCATGTTTTTAACAAGAATAGAAGGAATCTTGAAACAGACATCATCATGGCAAACAAAAGCATTATTCAATTCATATTTAATCTTCATTTGAGTACCATTAGCAAAAACTAATTTTTCAGTTGATTTTTCAAAATATTTTGGAGGAATTAATCCTTCTCGGATACAGTTCATATCCGCACCAGAATCAACCATTGAAATAACATTGAAATGATAATTATGGGAAACAACAATTTTAACTTTTGTAAACCATTTTGGAGGAAGCATTTTATTCACAAGATTAAGCTGAGAATCAGTGAGAACATTAGCAATACCTTTATCAGAAAAAAGAGCCTGTTGACTGGATTCATCTCTATCTTTGAGCTTATCTTGTTCATTATCAGATTGATGTTTATCAAGATTTTTATCAATTCTTAACAAAAGCAATTCTTGTTTAAGATTATTGTTATCATTTTTAATGCTTTTAAATTCATTTGTTAATTCAATTATTTCTTGTTTAACAACAGTGATCTCATGTTGGAGTTCATTAACAGTTAACTCTTTGGATTTCTTTTTGTTAAATCTTTCCAACATTTCTTCAAAACTTATTGTTGTTTTTAGTTTTTTATCATTTTCATCCTTTGTCAAATTTTTCTTAAGCTTATCAAGACATTCTTTTTGCAATTCAGGATTTTGAATCTGACTTATCAATTTGATTAACAATCTTTCGTTTCCTTCACTTTTGGTGAGAACATTAACAGTTGTAATAACATTGCAATAGGAATCTCTACAACCAAGTTTAACAGTGGGTGAACCAGAGGACTCATCATCAGATTGGTAACAGGAATTAGACGAAGAAGAAAAATCCTCTTCCAAGGAATCAGACGAGACGTTTGATTCAAGGATTCGGAATAGTTCTTCTTGATCATCATCATTAATGTTTAACATATTAAGCTTATTTTTCAGCTTACCAGGTCTTTGCTTACAGTCTTTACTGAAATGACCAGGTTTTCCACAGTTGAAACATTTACCTTAACCAGATTTTTGTTTATCATATTTTTTAGAAACATTTTTCCTTTTAGCATAAAAATCATTGGGTTTAACAAAGTTGGTTCTGTATCTTTTATTTTTTTTTATGGTTATAATTTTTGTGACCTTTACCTTGTTTTTTCCCTTTTTGCCTAGAAGGAGCAATAGGGAGTAAACCATATTGTTCACAAAAATTACCCATTTCATATTTAACTTTTCTCTTATTTTTTTAATTGGTATTTTAACAATTTTTCATCATTACACATGTTAATACCAAGTCTTTAAATAGTGCTTAAAATATCACCATAAGTTAGATTATCATAATCAATGGAATCATTTTTACCTATTAACTCTTGTTTTACCTTATAAGGAAAGATAGGAGGCAGACGATCAATAAACTTTTCTTTCCAATAAGGCTTGTAGCAATCTTTCCGGAGCATGACTCTGGAAAGGAAAACATCTTGATACCATCTGTAATCAAACATAGTAGGACATCTCAAATTGTTTAAATAATCAGAAATTCGAGATGAAACATTGGATGGAATACCAACAAAATGTTTGAGAATAGTATAGATCAAAGTATTAACACCATCAGAAAAACCTCGACCAATATTTTCATCAAAAATAGGCAAACCTTCATCATTCTTTTTAACAACAGATTTAATAGAATCTCTGGATTCTTCTGTGAGATATGAATCCCACCATCCACGAAGAGTACCAGAAAAACCAGTAACAAGAAGTTCAACAATTTCAGGGTGACTAAGACTATGGTTATTTAATAAGCAATTCCAACCATAGACATTTGAGCCATTTTATTAATTAGTTCTTGTTCAGATAAACCATCAATATTCCATTCATAAATTTTATCAGCAGAAACAGAGAATTGAGTTTGAAAAGATCTTTCTTCAAACTGCATATCAAGAGGAGTAGGTTTTGAATACCAGTTCTTGATAAAAGACACAGGATTGGGTTTTCCAACAAATCTTTTAATTTCTGGTAAATCATCATCAAAAATATTTTTAGCTGAAACAGAAGATAATGAATCAAAATCCATGTTTTCTTCAAAAACAGTTTCTTTTTCATTTCTTGAAATAGTTCGAGCAGCACTTGTAGAAGTACCTTCAGTTTTAACTTTGAAATTAGAAAGCATTTTTTCAACAATTTCAAGATTTTTTGCCTAAGAAGTTTTAAAATTCAATTTTCCTTTTTGATTGGGTAAATCAATCAAAGGTTTCTTAGGTTTTGAAACAGCAGATTTTTCAACAACTTCAGGTTTTTGAGGAACAGTTTTTTCAGCAATTTTTTCTTCAATGCGGTCAAGCTGTTGAACAATAAAATGCAAGGATTCATTAGTAAAATTATTTTGTTCAATAATACTAAAAAAAGGAGTATCAGCATTAGCAATTTTGAAAGGAGAAGCCTTCACATCAGTCCCTTTACAGTTTACGAGAACTGTCTCAAGGGGCGGATGGCTAGACTTAACAACAGTTTTATCTTCTTTAACAAAATTTGATTTCTATATTACGTTCAAATAATTTTGGGAAACTTCATCTTTTGAAACATAATAGTTTTCAAGAAAATCAAAAAACAAAATATTTTTTTTCAATTGATTCATTTTTTCTTTCCACTTCCTTTTAACACGATCTTTTTCAGACTGAGCAAAAGTACTTTGGTAATATTTTCTTTTATCTCTGTTTTTAGCATAAATAAATTCATTAAACAGGGAAACCATATCAATTTCAAAGCTTTCGTTCAAAGCATTCAAAACTCTTAATTGATTTTGGAAAACAGGGTTTTCAACAGTTTGAAAATCAAAACCAGAAAGAGACACAGATCTAGTATCTTCTTCTTCTTCTTCATTAGCAGTTCTGCGATATGGAGAGGAAGAATATGGTTTAGTAGAGTAAAAAGCAGTGCTAACTTGGGAGTTACTACTTGAAACTCCTTTTAGCTTTAAATCAGGTTTTTCAAAATTCTTTTTCAAATATTCATTTAGATCAAGATCTCTTCTTGAAACACTTCTTGAAATACTTTTAGATCCAGCAAAGGAATGTCTTCCTTCGTTGATCCTCAAGGGTCTATCATCATGAAAACTTATTTTAACAGTTCCATCAAGGTATTCTTGAATATGAGCATGATTTAATTCATCAAAAACAGGTTTAGTAGGAGGAGATTCACGTTCCAACAACCATTCTTTGTGAAGATTAATATCTGGCCATTGAATCATTTTTGGGACTTGAATCTTAGCATCAAAAGTTGAACATTGAATTAACATGGTTTTACCAGCAGGATCTCTTGTCCTAGAACAAGGATTTAATTGAGAACCCAAAAGTCTATAATAAATGCGGTAAATAAGGGCAAAAGGCTTGCTGCCTTCTTCCATGTCATAACCAGATGTCAAAACTGTAACACCCCAAACCCTTAAGAAGGATTTAGATGCATAACCTGTCTTAGAAATAATCAACAATGATATAATGGAACAGAGCGTAATATTTATCCTCAAATAAACTTCTTGAATATCATCAGATTTCCTTAACAATCCATAAAAACAAAACAACAATAATATTCTTGAATGTAAAATCTCCAAATAACATCTCAAAATAGTTCCAAAATAATAATCTCATTGTCCTGAAACAATTTTACTAAAACAATTCTGCAACTATCAAGCTCCAAACGAAGTCGTCCATCTAAGGCTCCACTGATCTACCACCAAAAGACACTCCATAACTCTAATCTAAAAGGATGGAAAAAGGGGTGAGCTAAAGGCTCAATAAGAGACTACAAACATGAGGATGTCTTCCAAAACAAAACGATAATATCATTGACAAAATATAGTCATCACGATACAATTAAAATTAGTTTAAACTGTAATATAATATATTCTATAAAGCTGTTAAAATAAAACACTTCACTATAACACTGTAAACATTAATAAAATAACGACCACATTTATATGCCAATATGCACCAAATAGGTAGAAACAATTTTATTTTGAAAATAAGCAATTTTCCACCTAAAAGAACAGTAGTAAATAAACAGTAACTCAATATGAAAAATATTAGTCAAACACAGACAAAAGCTGCTAAACACTCGGTGGGTGATTTCCCATGGGAACAATAACACTAACCTCAAAGAGGCAACACTAGCTCCGAAGAGCAACAATAACACTGCACCACACCACACTAACACTACTTCGGCCGAAGACCAACACTTAACCCTGTGTTGGCAAAGGTTGCAGACTGTCTAGTTGACCATTTGAAACACTCTTGACATATACAGTTTCACAATAATATACAATAAATAATAGAGTTTGAGTATGTATAAAGCACTAACAATGGTATAAGTCTTTGAACTTCACTTTTGCAATTATGTGTATGTATATATATATATAAATATATTTTTACCACAATTATATATATATATATATATATATAAAAATATATACGTCTTGAGAGACGTCATGTGTTGAAGTCTACTTACCTCTAGTGGCTAAACCAAGCTTCACTTCAATTGCTCGAAACGACGTCAACTAAAACCTAAATAATAATTAGATAACTCAATAAGGGCAGGTTCTTTAATAACCACAAAGTCCTCTTGATAAAACAATTCCTCAACCACTATGAAGATTTGGCAAGATAAAATTTAACGTGTCTTTCTAATATAACTCCAAACCTATTCTAGATTAAAATAATAGTATAGCATTCCCTAACCTAACATCTAATATTTATATAAGAACACGTTACCATAACAACCCTATAACCTATGTGCCTATATACATATATATGAACCCAAAATTACAATTTTCCCATTTCGTCCAAACAACGTGAATATGAAAGTCAAAAAAAAACACAATTCGGCACCCAAGAAATTGGTTCCATGACATTATCATCAATAATAAAAACATTTGCAATATCAATGCCATAGTCAAACACCACGGTGGCAAAAGGACCATTTACTATACTAACAATGATATAATGTAATATATATATATATATATATACTTATATAAAAACCTAATAGCACCAATCTCCACTTTCGGCCAACCATGTGAACTAATCATTGTAATATATATATATATATATATATATATATATATATATATATATTCGGCAATCCAATTTATACATTATTATCATTGAAATTCCAGCAAACTTAATACTAACCCTAACACTAACATGTCAATGATGAAATCCTAGCAAAATAAAAGAAGAAAAAAAAAAGGCTTTCCTAGAATGATGCTTACCTCAAAACCAAGATGAAGTTGCTGGCTGCCCTGAAGTGCACAGCCTCCTCTTCTTTTGTTTTTGAGAAACCCTAATTTTCTTTCATATAAAGCTGTTGCACTTGGGCTGAAAATTCAGAAGCCTATTTCAGGTTAAGGCTAATTTCACTTGGGCTGAAAATTTAGAAGCCCACTACAACTAAAATAAACTTCCAAGACCCACCTATATTCCCACTAAACTCATTATAAGGTTGTTAACATAGGCTAGGACTTCTAAAGAATTCCAAAGACACTAAAACTCCTAATCCAAAAAGGTTCAAATCCTTTTTAACCTTTTCCTTAACTGATAAGAGGCTAATAGTTAATTTTTGAATAGACCACAAAATAGTTATTCACGTTACCCCTTAATATTAATATTGATATTATTATTATTATCATTGTAAAAATCACAATATAAATTAATTATTTCCTCCAAAATAAATAAGCAATTTATCAAATTTACTCTCTAGAAGTGATTAAATTAAATTTTAAGTGAGACGGGTGTTACAAAAACATTTAATGTCAAGGCTTTAACAATATTAACATCATCTAAAGCAAGAATGATATCAGGATAATAGTCAAAATAAACAGGGCCATCATACAAAGAAGCAGTAATCATACTAAGAATGCTATCATTAAATCTTTTAAATCTAGCATCTCTTAAACACATCAAAATGGAAGCATTAATACCTATTCTTTTGAGTGGTTTAATAGCAACTTGAACAAGATCAATATGCAAATAACTGAATTTTTTAGTAAGAAAATCATTAATATTCTTCTAGAAAACAAGCAACATTTTTCATGAGTTCTAGAGATAGAGAATGTTTGTTCAAAAGTTCTAACTCTATATTCAGAAAAAGCAGTATTTTTAGCCCAACTAAGCTTATAGATGGACTTAGTAGAAACCTTTGGAATATTCCAATTTCGAAAATCTGAAATCTCATTTTCTTCAACAGTGTGATCTTCTTCATTTACAATATCAGGAGGACCACCAGTCGTTCTGGAGTTGACAGAGGAGTTGGATCTCCACAACTTATCTATACTATCCTAGATTTAACACTCAATTATCATGTTTTTCTTAACACCGTTGCATTTCGTAACACATACCCTAAGCAACCCTATACCTCTCATGCCCTACATGCTCTCCTAGCTTCAACGGGCCTTACAGTTTAGTTCTGGGAATTCACTTTACGTCTAGGGTGGGGCCAAAGACAGTAAGAAGGGAACACAACAAAGGAGTATCAAAGTTTCAAGCAGACACAAATAAGACACAAAGACACAACAACACTATCACATGCCAGAAAAGAACGGATGGCTCTGATACCAAAAGGGAGGGGGAGCACAGCTGCTGAAGACAGAAGCACAGTATGGAAGCACAGTATGGAAGCACAGTATTATAGTGAAGATAAGCAAGGTAAGCAAAGTAAAGTAAATGTAAGTAAAATAAAGTAAAAAAAGTAGAACCAGCTAAGAAGGCAGTAGAGCAATATATAATCAAAGTAATTTAAAGCAACATTAAGGCGGTAGAACCAGCCAAGCAATATAACAAAATAATTATGAGGTGGTAGAACTAGCCAAACAATATATTAAAGCAGTATATTAAAGAAGTTAGGAGGCGGTAGAACCAGCTAAACAAAGTATTAAACAGAAAGTATAATAAACACAGAGTTGAAAGTAGTTATTATTGAAACTAGACAACAACACTTACAGCAATAGTAGTCACTGGATTACAGCAGTTTAACTATACAAGGCTTGAGGACTAGTTCTAGTTACAAGTTTTGCAAACAAGGTAGTAGTAGGGAAATAGGAGAGTAATGGGAATTCTAGAGAGGAGAAAGGAGTCCTAAAGAGGCTCTAGGGTTCTCGTAAACTGTAAAAGGACTGACGTGAAGGCCTCTCCTTTCAAAATTGCTGATGCTGATACTCCTGTTTTTAGTATTATTGAACAAAACAATTTTACTAACGAATCCTTGCATGTTATTGGTCAACAGCTTGACTGCATTGAAGAAAGAATTTCCTTAGAGCTGAAACACTCTTTAGGACTACTCCTTTAGATTTTCTCTCTAGGATTCCCTTTACTCTCCTATTTCCCTACTGCTACCTTGTTTGCAAAGCTTGTAACTAGAACTAGTCTTCAAGCCTTGTACTGTTAAACTGTTGTAATCCAGTGACTACTACTACTATAAGTGTTGTTGTCTAGTTTCAATAATAACTACTTTCAGCCCTATGCTTATTATACTTTCTATTTAATACTTTGCTTGGCTGGTTCTACTGCCTCCTAACTGCTTTAATATATTGCTTTAATATATTGTTTGGCTGGTTCTACCACCTAATAATTATTTTGTTAAACTGCTTGGCTGGTTCTACCGCCTTAATATTGCTATAAATTACTTTGATTATATATTACTCTATTGCCTTCTTGGCTGGTTCTACTTTGCTTACTTTATTTTACTTACATTTACTTTACTTTGCTTACCTTGCTTATCTTCACTATAATACTGTGCTTCCATACTGTGCTTCTGTCTTCAGCAGCCGTGCTCTCCCTCCCTTTTGGTATCAGAGCCATTCTTTTCTAGCCGGTGATAGTGTTGTTGTGTCTTTATGTCTTGTCCATGTTTTCCTGAAACTTTGATACTCCTTTGCTGTGTTCCCTTCTTACCGTCGTTGGCACAACCCTAGACGTAAAGTGAATTCCCAAAACCGAACAGTAAGGCTCGTTGAAGCTAGGAGAGCATGTAGGGCATGAAAGGTATAGGGTTGCTTAGGGTATGTGTTATGAAATGCAACGGTGTTAAGAAAAACATGATAATTGAGTGTTAAATCCAGGATAGTATGGATAAGTTATGGAGATCCAACTCCTCTGTCAACTCCAAGACGACTGGTTGTCCTCCTGATATTGTAAATGAAGAAGATCACACTGTTGAAGAAAATGAGATTCCAGATTTCCGAAATTGGAATATTCCAAAGGTTTCTACTAAGTCCATCTATAAGCTTAGTTTGGCTGAAAATACAGCTTTTTCTGAATATAGAGTTAGAACTGTTGAACAAACATTCTCTATCTCTAGAACTCATGAAAAATGTTGCTTGTTTTCTAGGAGATATATTAATTAATTTCTTACTAAAAAATTCAGTTATTTGCATATTGGTCTTGTTCAAGTTGCGCTTAAACCACTTACAAGAAAAGGTATTAATGCTTCTATTTTGATGTGTTTAAGAGATGTTAGATTTAAAAGATTTAATGATAGCATTCTTGGTATGATTATTGCTTCTTTGTATTATTGCTTCCATGTCCTAAAAGATTTTGACTGTGCTCCAGCTGGCGTGACTATTCAGCTCCTCTACATGCTTCACTCATGTGCAACTTTTGGCAACTTGCAAGCCGCGAGATCCAGTCGCGAGTTCCTTGTTAAGTGCACAATCTTGAGCTTTTCTTCACACTCTCTCACACACTACCCTTACATGATTCCCACCTAAATACAGGGTTTCTAAGTGCTGAATTACAAGCAAATTGGCACAGAATAAATCCAACAAAATGGTTGATTAATTTCAACCTTACACCTTACCCTACAAATCTTGCCCCAAACAATAAATTTTTAAGAGAATGGTTTTTAAACTCAAGTGCAATATAAAGATAGGTCCAACTCTAAGACTGTTGAATCCAAAGTAATAGATTAATGTATTCAGAACAACAGATGAAGGTAATATCCTCCTTGGGCAGATCTAAGGATAAATCATTAAATCTCTTATTAATAAGTTAAGCTAAAGTCACTTTACAAGGTAATCCTTAATTCTCTCTCTTGTTTCTCTTTTCTTGGAAATTGTACATCCCCCTTTTCTAGGGGGTTCCCTCTCTTTTATAGTCCTTCCCTAACATGCCAGCCCTCCACCTGTATGCTTCAGGTGATCCTTTAGGATACTTGTCCCATCAAGACCCTTTTGGAAGTGTTAAAGAGAGTAGCTAGATGTGATGTTGCTGTTTAAGGGTTATTTCCTCATTAATGCAGCTGATTAGGTTGGTGCAGAGCATTAAATACGAAGGTGGGAGGTGTCTTCTTCAGGAAACTTCCTCTCACCACCCTCGCAGTTCATGTTATCTACTATTGCTATCATTTCCTTTATCCTTAGGCTTCAATGGGGTACCAGTCATCCTTCGGCTCTCTTGCTTTCCTCGAGTGAGCACAGTCCTTGGAGTTTGCCTATCTTTCTTTGCTTGAATTGGATAATTTCATCCTCAAATTGGGCTCCTTTGTCGTCGGTTCCCTCACAATAGCCCTCTAAAACCTTACTTTCGGGAGACATTCCGAGAGCAACATTTTAGTAGAAGGTGGGATAACTGTCACGTGCTAAATGCATTCCCACGTGGGGACGTCGTTTCACCTATCTTGTGAACACTCCTGACGTTTCGGTATCCACGTCACAGTAGTTAGTGCCTCAGGTGGCTGCTTGTCCCCTCAAGTTCTACGGTGATGATGATCAACAGCCCAGATTTCTTGGGATTAACGAGCGGAAAATTTACCGCTCATTTCCCATCCCTATGTAAATGGGGAATGGGAGTAATTTTTCCCATTTACACACTCTTTATAATTTTCCTTCAAAGCAACAGTCTGAGGAGACCTTCTTTTAGAGCTTATAAGTTCCTCTGGCCTTGCGCCCATTGTTATAAAAGGAACTCTTTTTCTTCTTTGCTTCTTGTTTTTACCTAATAGGAGTACATGGGCAGGTTTGCCTAGTTAGTTAATACTCTCGAGGGTATGGTTGCCTTTAGGGCAAAGTATAGAATCCCTGAAAGGGTAGAACTACAACATTGTGAGTTAGGAGAGTGGCTCGTGAATAAACCCCCCAAGGCAGTTGTTATCCCTATAATTGCCTTTATTGAAGGTGGTATGGAGATTCCCATAGGTAGAGTAACTAGGGGTTTCCTTATTAATTTCAGGTTTTCCCCTACCCAATGCTCTCCTAACCTTTTTAGGGTCCTTGGTAGTGTGGATATGTTAAACCGAAAGACAGGAACCAATCTCACCTGGCATGGCATGAACTGGGTTTACAATTGCCAAAAGGGGAAGGAAACGGGTTACTATTTTAAGTGTAGAGTTCTTCCCATTAGATTGATTTCTTGTATTCTCAATTCCAATAAGGGTATGGAGGAAGACTTCCTCGTTATCTCGGGTGAATGGCACGATCGTTTGCATTGTCCTACCCAAGATGAGGAACCAGGTGGGGTGCTCGAGGACTTAGAGTAACTAAAGTACCTTCTTTGCTTCTTCTAGCTTCTTTTATTTTCAATTCTTGTCTAACTAGTTTCCTTTCTCTGTTTCTTTTACAAACGAGTTCCATACTACTCCAAATCGCAACTTGGTGAATTTCGCAAATCTCAATTGGATTTTACAATCTGAGATTTTTCTCCACCGAGACGAGCAACTTCGGGCAGTTCACGTGATCCTCGGATTCAAGCCTATTTCTATGCACTTTCAATCCCCTTAAAAAGTGATCAAAGCCAAAGATCTGAGGCTCATATTAATTGACCTAGCTGTCCCCGAGTTTCTAACTAGACCTCCTCCAACAGGCACCCAAGACACTAGACTATCTGCTCAGCTTGTGGCTAAGCTCCTCTACTCCCACAAGGAGACGATCCCCTCTAACAAGGAGTGGGAAGAACCATCCTCTGAACCCACCCAAGCTGACATAGAGATTTTGAAGTGATCTACCGAGCTGGCACTGAAGAATCTCCTGAGCCTAGTCATTGTCATCATGTCACTATTCAAGTCAGCACCAGCCAAGAGGTCACTAATATTCCTGAAGGGATGGAGCTTGAAAAAAAAACGCCCAACCTTTTTATGATACTCATTGTCTAGACTAGGGGAAATGCCCCTGTAGTGCCGGTTGTTCCTTAGCCACCTACTCCTGTTCCAGCTCATCCCTCTACTTCGGAAACAGCTGAAAGGAAGAGGAAGAGAAGGAAGCCATTCGGGAAGGAGAGCTCCGAGGAAAGGGAAATACCCCCGACCACTCAACAGCCACCTTCCAAGGAGCTCAGAGTTACGAAGGCTCAACAAAAGAAAGGCCATTCTGAGGGGTCTGGCAAAAGCGCTGAAAGGGAGCAACGCACCAAGGCCACCATCTAGAATCCTTCCTTCATGCTTAGCATAGAAGACCCTTTCACATCTAAGGTAACTTTAAGGGATGCCTAGAAGAGTAGATCCGAGTTAATTTCTGAATGTCTCGAACAAGCCCTACTTCTTCCCCTAGACATGCAGGAGCTAAAGGATATAAGGAAACATGAAGTGTTCCTCTCACTGAAGAAGGACCTTGCCAAAGTAAATTTGCTTCTCATACCTAAGTTACCATATGATTTATTCATACCCTTAGTGTTAAGACTTCAACATGCATATTTGTGTATACAAGCTATGCAAGCATTCTTTGTGGCCGAGGAACCACGCTCTCTCTAAGTCCCAAGAGGCAGAAAATAAACTAGCAACCTCGAAGAAGGTTTTCGCTAAGGTAGAGAAGAAGTATAAGAATTCTCTCTTCCACCAAGCCGAGGTTAAGAAAGGGTGCAAGAGTGCTGAGGCTGCCTTGGAAGAGGCAAAGAGGCAGGCCGAGGAGATACGGGTTTCACTGAAGAAAACTGAGGCATAGTTAACTTCGGCCAAAGAACAAATCAAGCTCCAATTGAAGGAGCTAGAAGATACGGATGTTGAGAAGGCAAAAGCTAAGCAAGCCGCATATAATGCGGGCATAAACAAGACAACCCAAAGTCTGATTGCCCAGCTTCGGGATGTCGTTCAAGCCTTCTGTCTCAAAGTGTGGGGGGAAGCTTTAAATGCGGCAGGATTTGATGCCAATTCGGACCTCAGGGGGCCTTCTAGTGTTTACTATCCCCCTGCACTTTGCATTGCTCCTAGGCCCCACTCCCTTAGTGTCTGGTTCTACTCCTACTCCCTCGGCACTGTAGACTTCAACAATTTCACCTTCCGAACCCTCTGTTAAAAAAGAGAGACAAGACTCAATTCAAGTAGTGGAGTTAGAAGCTGAAGAGGCTGAGGTAGGTGCATAACCCAAGTGTAAAGGCAAGGAGAAAGAGAAGAAAACTTGTTAGGACATATGTGAATCATGTTAGGAACATATGTCAATATAGAATTGGCTAATCCTTTGAAAAAACACACTTTACATGTGATTGGATAGATCTAGGATGTTTTTAATACTTCAAGGAACATGGTTTCAAGTTCAAGTGTTGAAGCTATGCAAGTCTGTCCAAGAATCAAGTGAAGAAGTGCTGAATTTTAAAACTCGATAGCTAGCTCAACAGCTAGTATCTATCAAGGTTTAAACAGCTATTTCAGCCCGATGCTCGACAGCTGCTGGATAAATAGGGTATCTATCAAGATTTAAGAAATTCAGATTTTCAGTTCTGATTTTCAATCCAATCCGTGAATAGATGTTTGGGCTTTCTTTTCTCACAAACCTAAACATATATAAAGATTATTTTAAGAGCCGTCAAAGGTTACACGAGTGGGAAGCAAAGTTTTTGTTCATGCAAATTGTGACTGGAGACAGAATTTGCCCTAGTTCATCTATCTCTTGAAAAAGCTGCTGCGTTTGTACGCCGTTAGGTTTTGTGACCAAGGAGCTTCGTGATTTTCATCGTATTGATGAACTGAAGAACTTTGCAGCCAACATTCTTTCTCAAGTTGGTGAGTAAGTCGCATACTGGGATCCGCGCATCGAATTAGTTAGTCACGTACTGGGAGTCGTGCATTGAAAAGGAGAGATTTTCACTACAAAACAAGTCCAATTGTGTATTGGGGTAAGGGATCAATTGTAGGTTAGTATAAGGTACTAGGATTCCTTTACTTGTAACCGCTAGTTGTGATAATAGTGGATTCTCAGGAGTGGTGACCTTAAAATCACCTGGTTGGGATTTTGCTATGTAGGTTTTTGTTAGGATTGGTGCCCTTAAATCCTATTGTACGATAATATGTACATTATTATGTATGACATTATATATGGCTTAATGTTGTGATTAATAAAGTTGTTTTATTATTATCTA
Source organism: Lithocarpus polystachyus (assembly GCA_033629205.1). Classification (NCBI taxonomy): domain Eukaryota; kingdom Viridiplantae; phylum Streptophyta; class Magnoliopsida; order Fagales; family Fagaceae; genus Lithocarpus; species Lithocarpus polystachyus. Next base: position 36,244,704 of record CM066171.1, read on the forward strand.
AAATAATGGTAACATGAATATTTGGATATTATCATATAGTCCATGAAATGCATAGTATGTGATTTATGTGAAAAGTCACAGAAGATATAAATCACAAGTTCTTTGTAAACTCAAAATTTTAGTTCGTAGTCGATAATGAAATTAAGCGTTTCATCTACGAAGACTATAACATATCGACTAAGATGATTTGTCTTAATCATGGAAGTAGGGACTTCTAGTTGATATGTTGATATGTTTTAAGAGTTAAAACATATTGAACTGGACCACCGTGAGATTTATTATTCTCCTAACAACTGTCAAATGAATAATAAATATCACGACTTCTATTTGTATGAACTCTTAATCCTAAGAGAATAATGGACATGATCATTAAGTGTAGGTTGTTTTGATATATCAGGAGTGAGATCTAAAGACATGATCAAAACCTCAGTATGTTGGGCAGCCACATTTAGTGTTGATGGAACATATATTCTCAAGATGGAATTCATAGTCTCTTAACGGAGATATAAAATATTCCCTTGAGATAAGTTTAATGCGTACAATTATTCAGAGAGTTAGGCCTAACCACTTTGGTAAGAATTTACTAAAATATATATTTATGAAATTGAATTTAATAAACATATGATGAATAACTTTAAAGGATTAAACCGGGTACTCAAGGATTAAGATGTAGTAATTTACAAAGTGGTAGTCTATATTTATGACTTTGTGTTACTACGAATATTTTATAAAGGGATTGCATGTACAATAAAGTCTTGGGATATAATCTAATTAATTAGGTCTAGAGTGCAATTATATTTATATAGTGGTACTAAATATAATTAATGGTAACTTTGGACTTGTCAAGAGTTGACAGAAAAGCCCAAAGCCCATTGGAGGTAGAGTCTTATTTGTTCCTTTTTGGTCCCACTCCAAGCCATATACTAAAGCCCAACTGGAAAGGCTCAAAAGGCTAGCCCAATTAGATAATCAGTTATATGGAGAGAAACATACAGAATTTAGTAAGTTACATGAAGTGATATGTATGTGAGTGTTGGACACTCTCTCATTCTCCCTTGAACAAAAAAAAAAAAAAAAAAAAAACTAATCAAGAGACAACGCATCTTGGGCGTTAGTGGAATTGGAGTGAAGATTAAAAGTGTTTCCGAGTACTTTTGATCTTTAGTTTTGAAATTCACTACACCAAGGTACACTCTCTTGATTCTATATTCTGAAACTTATATAATGCATGTTATCAATTGCGAATGAAGTAGATCCGTTTATTTTCCGCTGCGTATGTTTTGTATGTGATACAAATATGTATTTTTCCAATAGTTTTCCCTATTTGTAAACAAATCATTGTGTCAATTTATTTTCCACGGCATATTTAGTTATTTTGTGATTTGTTTATGCTACCACACTCATTATATGTAATTGAACCTAATTAATTCACTTGACTAATTAATTGGTTAATTCATCACAATGGGTCAATACATTCTTGGCCTATCAAAACTGTTGAATAGTTATGTCAGTTAGGGAACTTAGGCAAATTTTGTAACAAGCTAGACCTACCAATTGTTCTTTCTTTTTCTTCTACTTTTCTCTCCATCCCTTTTTGTAAAAAGAACTCCAAGCATGAATGAATAGATCAAAAACTTTTATGACAATCCTGTTTTACTTATGCACTTACTTTTTGCCTCGCAAGCCATTGCATATAGATTATTCTTTTTTTTTTTTTAAGACAGCTTATTCTAGTCATGCAGTCTAAGGAACCGAATATAACTGAGCTCCTGAGCAACACTTAACCAATTTCAAGTAAGAGTTAAATGACCCAAGGCCTATGACCCGAGGAGTCGAACATGGCCGAGATTTTGTTTAACACTTAACCAATTTCAAATAAGAGTTAACTTTCCAAATGCTAGTGACCCGAGGAGTCGAACATGGCCGAGGGTCTGTTTAACACTTAACCAATTTCAAATAAGAGTTAATTTACCCAAGGCCAGTGAATTTAACACTTAACCAATTTCAAATAAGAGTTAATTTACCCAAGACCAGTGACCCGAGGAGTCAAACATGGTCAAGGTTCTGTTTAACACTTAGTTAATTAACAAGCAATAAATCACATAAACATCGACTGAGAGAAGAAACTCAATAACCATATAAAGATCAAAAGATGGTTGTAAAGCCTTTCATTAGTAATAATATCTTTGAAGATTATTTACATTCCACGGTCGTGGCACAATGATTTCATATAGATCCTCTAGGTAATAAGCTATTATTCCAACTATTGAAGTGGTGCGATAGGGTCTTTCCCAGTTAGGTCCCAACTTCCGCCATGATGGATTTCTTGTGGTACCCATTACCTTCCTCAAGACTAAGTCTCTAGAGACCAATGATCTTGCCTTGATTCCTTTATCGTATCCCTGCCTGTGCTTCTATTGATAGTGTGCCAATTGGACCATAGCCACCTTTCTTCTCTCATCAATTAAGTCTACGCTCGCCGAGAGTAGCTCACCATTCTTTTTAGTATCAAACTAACTTGTTCTCAACGTCGGGAATCCAGTGTCAAAGGGGATGACTGCCTTGAAACCATAGGTAATTAAGAATCAAGTCTCCCCTACTAATCTTCGAGGTGTGGTACAATGTGTCCATAGTACATGTGGCAACTTGTCAACCCACTTCCCCTTTGTCTTGTCCAACCTTTTCTTTAGTCCATTCACTATGACCTTATTTACAGCCTTAGCCTGCCCATTTCCCTGCAAGTAGGATGGGGTTGAATATCTATTTCTAATATCCAACTCTCCACAATATCTTTTGAAGGTTTTACTATCAAATTGAAGTTCATTGTCTGATATCAACATATGAGGGATTCCAAACCTAGTAATGATATTCCTCCAGACATATCTCTTAGCATCTGAATCTCTGATGTTAGAAAGGGGCTCAGCTTTAACCCATTTGGTGAAGTAATCTGTTCCGACATGAAGCCATCTTCGATTTCTAGCTGCCCTAGGGAAAGGCCCAACTATATCTAAACCCCACTAAGCAAACGGCCAGGGGCTGGAGAAAGGGTTCAAGATTCCTCTTGGTTGATGGATATTCTGGGCATATCTCTGACACTGGTCATATTTTCTAACATAGTCTTGAACGACCCTTTGCATTCTAGGTTACCAATACCCTTGGGTGAGGGCTCTATGTTATAGGGACCTTCCTCCGATATGGATGCCACAGATTCCCTCATGTAACTTTTCCAATAAGGGCTCCACTGCCTTGGGGTAAATGCATAATAAATATGGCCCCGAGTAGGAGTGCTTATGCAATTTCTGCTCCGCGATTCGAAAAGCCAGTATCGTGGAGCTTTTCTTCATATCTTTTCTACCTCACTTTTGTCTTCGGGAAGTGTTCCATCTGTTAAGAACGAAACTATTGGGTCCATCTAGCTCAGTCCAACTTGTATGCTATGTATTCCGACCATGGCACGATCATAATAGCCGAGAGCTATCAGATCCTCTACAATTATAAACCAGGGGAGTCTAGATCCCGAAGAAGTGGCCAACGAATCAGCATGAGAATTCTGGCTTCTTAGGATCTGCTTTAGGGAAAAAATTTCAAAGTTGGACTGTGCCTGCCTAACCTTGATAAGATATCCTTGCATTCGTTGGTCTTTGGTCTCAAATTCTCCATTGATTTGCCCCACCACCAATCTTAAGCTCAAGAAGACTTCTACGGCCTTTCCTTCTAGCTTGCTAACCATCATAATCCTAGCCAGCAAAGCTTCATACTTCGCTTCATTATTTGTGGCTAGAAAGCCTAACCTTAAAAACTTTTCCACAAATATCTTCTCAGGGGACACTAGGAAAATTCCCACACCAAATCCTTTTTTATTAGCCGCACCATCGGTATAAATTTCCCACGATGAAGGATAGGGAGTAGAGGCTATCAAGATCTCAGGACCCAACATCTTTCCCTCCTTGGCACCCTCAGTAAACTCTGCAACCAAATCCACCAACACTTGTCCCTTTTATAGTTGTACGGGGCATATATTTAATATCAAACCCCCGAGCATCGTCCCCCACTTGGCAATCCTCCCCTTATAATCCGATCTCCACAACAGCACCTGTAGAGGGAGTTAAGTGGGGACCACCATAGTATGCACCTGGAAATAATGAGGAAGCTTCCTTGTTGCATGTACAATAGCCAGAATTTCCTTTTCCAAGGGTAAGTAACGAGTCTCTACTTCTTGAAGAGACTAACTAACATAATTTTCGATCTGATCAGGACCAGGCTTACTGCATGATCAGTGACCACTATATAGGCATATAGGACCTCCTTCTTCTCGAGTCGGGAGAAAATAGGAGGGTGTGATAGATATTGCTTCAACTCTTCAAAAGCAGCAACACATTCCTTGATCCACTCAAAATTTTTCCATTTGTGGAGGAGCTAGAAGAAGGGCCAACATTGGTCTGCCAATTAGGCTATAAATCTATTCAATGTAACCGTCATCCCCGTCAACTTTTGTTCTTCCTTGGGGTTTCGTGGTGGTGCATGTCATTTATCGCTTTAATCTGATTGGGGTTAACTTCTATTCCCCGATAAGTAATCATGTATCCCAAGAACTTACCCAAGCCAACGCCAAAAGAACATTTAAAGGCATTGAGACGCAACTTGTGCTTTCTAAAAACCGAGATCACACTTCCCAAGTCATTTAGATGCTCTGAAGTTTTCTTGTTTTTCACAACCATGTCATCAATATATGCCTCAACATTCTGCCTGATCTGAGACTCAAACTTCCGCATTACCATTCTTTGATAAGTTGATCCTGCATTCCTTAAACCGAAAGGCATCACTCGGTAGTGGTAATTCCCAATTGGAGTCAAGAAAGCTGTCTTTTCTTGGTCGAAGAGGGCCAAAGGTATTTGATGGTAGCCCTGAAAGGTATTTAAAAAGCTCATCCGAGGATGAACAACCGTCACATTCACCAATTGATCAATCCAAGGAACTAGAAAAGGATCTTTAGGGCAAGCTTTATTTAAATCAGTAAAATCCACACATACCCTCCATTTTCCCGATTTCTTCTTCACTACCACAGTGTTAGTCTGCCACTCAGGGTAAAAAGCTTCCTTGATCACCCCAACTTGCTTAAGCTTATTCACCTCTTTCTTTACTGCCTTGGCGTGTTCCTTTGAAAAGTGTCAAGGTAGTTGCCTTTTCAGTACAGCCGTAGGACTTACATACAGATGGTAGCATATAAAATCTGGGTCAACTCCGAGCACCTCATATGCATTCCATGCAAAAACATCTATATTCTTCCTCAAGAAATTTTAAAGTTCTTCCTTTTCAACAGGGGATAGTTGAGTTCCCACCTAAAAATACATATCTTCGTCCAAACTGAGCATCACCTTCTCCAATTCCTCACAGAGCAAACCCCTCGACTCAGTCTCGGGTTTGCCTTCGGACTCCATTAATTGCTACGAAGTCTCCTCTAAAGCCGGAGGAACCATTTCTATTGATTAGTGTCTAATAGCAGCCACCAAGCATTGCCTGGCCATTATTTGGCTTCCCACAAGTTCTCCAATTTTCCCTTTAGTAGGGAACTTAACCTTCATATGCAAGGTTGATGACACTGCTCCTATGACGTGGAGCCAAGGCCTTGCTAAAATGGGCGTATAAGGAGAATAGGCTTCAACTACTATAAAGTTCACTTCCACCACTTCATTCCCTACTTGAACAGGTAGTTTGATCATCCTGCAAGGGATTACCATTCTCCCATTAAACCCCACCAAAAGGGAATCATATTTGCTCAAATCCTCTGGCTTGAGATTCAGTCCCTTATATAAGTCCGGGTACATAATTTCAGCCTCACTTCCCTGATCCACTAGTACCCTCTTCACATCATACCCTCCAATACGAAAGGTCACCACCAAGGCATCGTCATGAGGTTGGAAAGTTCCAATTTTATCTTCTTCCTAGAAGCCTAAGCTCAACAGTGTCTCATACTTAACCCTCTTAGATTCTTGGATCCGCTCCTCAAGCTCTGGCTTCAAGGCCACAGACATGACACTTGACAGAGAGCTTGCATTTCGGCTTGGGGTGGCAAAGATCACATTAATGGTTCCTAAAGGTGGCCAAGGAGCAGCTCCTCTTGATACCCTGCTCCAGTTTGACTTCCTTGCCCCGAAGGTTGTTGCATGAACTGTTTCAGTTTCCCTGATTTCACCAACTGATCCATATCACGCAAGGTCCTACAATCTTTGGTGGTGTGTGCTCTGTCTTGGTGGTACTGGCAATAAAGGCTATGATTGTGCTTAAATGGATCTCCTCCTATCTTATTTAGCCACTTGAAATAAGATTCATTCTTTATTTTGTTGAGGATCTGGTACACGGCTCCTTAAATACTAAGCTAACTACTTATGCGTTGGCCCTTGATGACTGGTTAAAAAATTCTCTTCTAGGTCTACTGTGGGTATACCCCTCCAACCGAGGATCTCTCCTTTCAAGGGGGAAGACTTTAGCCTTTCCCTTCCCTTGAAATTGATCCTCCTCTACCCACTTATGTTTGTCAATGCAGTCCATGAGCTGTCGCATACTTTGGGCAAGTTTCATGGTTAGTGATTTTCTCAAGTCATGGTTCGTTGGAAGCCCAACCTTAAAGGTTCTTAGGGCCACATCTTCGAAATCCCTATCTATTTCATTAAATGTTTCCCAATACCTATCCGAATAGATTTACAAAGTTTCTCCTTCTCTTATCACCATGGATAATAAGGAATCCAAAGGTTTGGAAACCCTACTGCATGTCACGAATCTTGCTCCAAAAGCTCTTGTTAGCTCCTTATAAGAACTTATCGAACCCTCCTCCAGCCCGTTAAACCATCTCATGGCAACAAGCCCAAGGCTGGAAGGAAACTCTTTGCACATGAGGGCCTCATTCCTCGAGTGACTGGTCATTCTTTGGTTGAAGTGGCTCACATTCTCCACAAGGTCAGTCCTCCCATTATAGATAGTAAAGGTAGGTTGAATGAAGTGATGGAGAAGCTTAGCCCTATCAATTATGCGCACAAAGGGTGATTTGAAAATTTGAAGTAAAGCTTTACTCATTGCATCGTTTCTTATGTTCCTAGAAGATGAGCTCCTACTTCGCCTTCTTCTATGCCTCTCCACCTTATCTAAGCATGAAGACACAGTGAAAGATTCACTGGGAGTAGTCCTTGGCCTCGGTCGGTAGGTGCGGTCTTCTTGTAAATCAGATCCTGAGCTTGACAGGGGTGTTCGGTCCCCTCTAACACGCGCCCTATAGTGCAGTTTCTTCTGTAGGTAATCAACCTCCAGCCTGAGATTTCGGGTCTCCTGCTCATGGGAAACATGACTTCCCATTATTGATTGACTTCTGTTAGTATGTTCGGTATGTTATGTTTCCACTCTCACGCTGGGGGTTCGATTATGCTCTCGATCTCTCCTTCACTCCAAATTGACAAAATGATCTACACGTTGAGTGCTAACGGATTCCTCTCTATTCTATTTGGAGTTAGCCATAGCTTGGATAAAGAAGACTGCAGATGGTTCCCATAGACGGCGCCAATTGTGAGGGCGGCAAAAAGAAAGGCCCAAGCCCACTAAGAATAATGGTGCCTTATCCTACAAATCTTACCCCAAACAATAAATTTTTAAGAGAATGGGTTTTAAACTCAAGTGCAATATAAAGATAGGTCCAACTCTAAGACTGTTGAATCCAAAGTAACAGATTAATGTATTCAGAACAACAGATGAAGGTAATATCCTCCTCAGGCAAATCCGAGGATAAATCTCTTATTATTAAGTTAAGCACAAGTCCCTTTACAAGGTAATCCTTAGTTCTCTCTCTTGTTTCTCTTTTCCTGAAAATTGTTCATCCCCCTTTTCTAGGGGGTTCCCTCTCTTTTATAGTCCCTTCCCTAGCATCCCAGCCTCCACCTATACGCTTCAAGTTATCATTTAGGATACTTGTCCCATCAAGACCCTTCTGGAGGTGGTAGAGAGAGTTGCTAGCTGTGATGTTGCTGTTCAAAGGTCATTTCCTCGTTAATACAGCTAATTAGGTTGGTGCAGAGCATTAAATGCGGAGGTGGGAGGTGTCTTCTTCAGGAAACATCTTCCCACCACCCTCGCAGATCTCGTTATCTCCTATTGCTATCCTTTTCCTTATCCTTAGGCTTCAATGGGGTACCAGCCATCCTTCAGCTCTCTAGCTTTCCTCGAGTAATTGCAGTTCTTAGAGTTTGCCTATCTTTCTGTACTTGAATTGGATAATTTCGTCCTCGGATTGGGCTCCTCGGTCCTCGGCTCCCTCACACCTTTAGTATAACACTTTGGTTATTTTTGGCATATTTGGGATTAAAAATTGAAAGTTTTAAGACTTCAAGATGCGGTGTTATCATGTTGTCTAGCTCCACCGAACAATTGAATTTTTTTTTTTTTTTTTCATCACCAATAAGATAACTTTAATATGAGCATCATTTGATTGAATGAAATTATAAATTATAAGACTTAAAAATCACTGGCTTTTTTTAGTATAGTTGCTTATTTTAGCTTAACTTTATATCCTCGAGATGTATATGAATCTTTTTAGGATGATGATGTTTGCTTGTAGATAAACAAGTTTTTAAAAAAAATTCACGAAATAATGAAAAACTAATATTGAAAATGGAACTTCAACATTTTGAGCATGATATAGTTCAACGCGTGGACTTCCAAAAAATGTTTAATATTGGTATTGTACGTTTAGAATAATCAATCTATTTACATATAGTGGTTATAATTGTATATGCTCTTTGGTTTCTACTTTCTGCTCCAACTATAGAACAAGCATTTTTTAACATGAAATCAGATGAAAGAGCTGTAATGAAGGCAAAAGAACTTGGTTTTAAAAGAATTGTCCTTTTGGTTAGTAGCAAAGATTTGGAATTAATATATCTGGAACCAGCATAGGAAACCACCATGGATGATCTCAGAACCAATTGAAGACATAGCAAGTTCTACTTAGTGTTGAAAACTTGTGAGTGAAAGCTTTTAGGCAATGGTGAATGACACGTGAGTGGAAAGGCCGAAACTTATCTTTTGATTTTCCCACATGTCGTGTGTAAACAATTTTTCAACACACAAATCACTAGCAAATTTCTAGTTAAACTGTAAAAACTTGGGAGTGAACTTCTTTAGGCAATGAAAGATCTCTTTTTCATTTTCTCATAAAAGAAGACGAATCGAGAGAAAAGTAGAAATCATGCGTGCCAGTGCCACCCTTTTTTCTTTTTTTCCTTTTTTTTTTAGTTATTTTTTATTGATGCCAGTGCCACCCTTGAAACATAATAATCCCATCCATTGATTATGCCATATATTAAACAATGTCTTAAAATTTTCATATGATTAGGGTCACAAAGTGGTCTGAATATGAAGAATTGATTTGTATTACATACTTATGCTAGCTGCCAATGGAGCAGTTTGCGATTAATTGAATCTTGCACATGCTTTTATAGGAGCCAGGATATGATTGAAAAGCAGAAATCCATATGATGTATACTATATGAACAATATAAATATATAATAATTCCCCTACCGTACAGAAGAATGTTCATCCTTATTGATAGAAGTACGTACCTATATAATTATTTCATCAGAAAATATATATAAGAGGACTGATACATGTATGCGAATATAAAATTTTCTGACCAAAGGCAAGTAGTAGTTAGAAAAAGGTTGGATCTAATTTAGGCTCTCAAATCTATCTGCAAGATACACAGATACAAGTGTTAGTACCTGCATGTGGAGGCTTGCTTACTGAAAATATATAGAGGCAAAAAAATAGTTAAAAGCAAAAACCTCTTTAGTACCTTTATAAATTGGCCTGCTTGTTAGAAAAGAAGGAGAAGCTAACTCTTTTGGATTTGGGGCATAATTGCAGTTTAAGCTATTCTTTGAGGACAATTATTACTTCTTTTTAATTTTGAATTTAGTGTATACATAAATCAACTCATCTCAAAACCAAACAACAATACATATCTCTCTCTCTCTCTCTCTCTCTCTCTCTCTCTCTCACAGATGAATCTCATTTCATCTCTTTTCTCTATCTGACTATCTCGGTAACTCCGACTTTAAGGGTCCGTTCGGTTAGAGGAGTGAAAAAGTGGAAGGATGGAAAATATTTAGTTTTCTCTCTTGTGTGTTCGGTTGGAGGGTGGAAAAGTGAAAAGGTGAAAAAACTCATTTGTTTGGTTGGAGAGAAAAGGGGAAGGATAGAAAATGTAATTTATATAAATTGACTATTATACCCTTATTACATAATATGTAAGAAATAGATTTATTTGTACTCATTAAATAATATAAAATTTATCATATCATATATATAAATTTATATTTTTATTTTTATTATTATAATGTAAAAATTATATCAGGTCACATTGAAAAAAAAAAAAAGAGAGAACGTTCAGGTCGCGTTGAAGAAAAAAAAAACATTCAGGTCGCATTGAAAAAAAAAAAAAAAAGAGACGTTCAGGTCTCATTGAAAAAAAAAAAAAAGAACGTGTTCAGGTGGTAAAAAAAAAAAAAAAAAAAAAAGAAAGAGACGTTCAGGTCTCATTGAAAAAAAAAAAAAAGAACGTGTTCAAGTGGAAAAAGAAAAGAAAAGAAAAGAAAAAAGAACGTTGAAAAAAAATAGGTGGGAGTAGGGCATTTTTGTAAAAGTTCTGCTATAACACTTTTCTCCTCAGATTTTCCTTTCGATTTGGAAGGAAAAAAAATGTGGACCCGGAGAGAAAACTTTCTCTCAAGTTTTCTCTCCTTCCTATTTTCCTTCTCCAAACGAATAATGGAAAACAGTATTTTCCACCCTATTTTCTTCTCTTTGTTTTCCATTCTCCCTATTTTCACTCCAAACGAACGAACCTTAAAAGTAAAAAGTGAATGTTTATGAGTTGTGAGTGTCTATCTCTTTATTATAAATTTATATTATATGTATGTGAGTGTGTGCTTGATATTGATTGTATGCGTTATTATTATTTTTACGTTATAATATTATTTGCGTGAATTATGATGTGTGTAAATATGTGTGTATAGTAATTATAAGAAAATACATAAGATTTTTTTACATGTGTGTATTGTTATCATATAATATTTCTTTCTGTTATAAAGTTAGTAATTTAAGAAAAAAATAGTAAAGTTATTAATTATTCAAGCATTTGATTGATTAAGTAGATATATAGTTTATTATTTATGTATGGATGAGTTTGGACATGTGAGGTAATAATTAATATAGTGCTAGTGAGTTGAATTTTGTCATTTAGTTTAAAATATTTTTATAAAAACAATGACAAATTAAATAATGAAAAATGCATAAAAATAAAAATGTTATAGAAACTTTAAATGGTTACACATAACCACATTGACAATAGATAATGACAACTAATAATAAACTATTATGTAATGATATCAAAATAGGAAAACTTATAGAAAAAAAAATTGTAAAACTTCATAAATTTGCATATATGTGTGGGTGTGGGTGTGGGTGTGGGTGTGGATGTGTGAGTTTTTCTTTTTTTTTTTTTCTTTTTTTTTTTTCTTTTTTTGGCGATAACTCAATATATTTAAGTTCTCCTTTTATTAAATTTTGTTTAATTTAAGTTTCTTAATGACCCCTCAACCAAATTTATAGAGCCACCTATTTATTTTTGTGAAGTTACTTTTCTTTTTCTTTTTCTTTTTTCTTTTTTTTATAGAATTTTTATGAAGTTACTTGATAGTAGATCTCAAGGATAAACCACTGAATTGCTATTTGACTTGGATTGATCAAAACGTCTCAAAATAAGTTGCCTCAAATTAAATCTTACTTTATTATTGTCATCATCTTAAGGGATTTATTATAAAAAGGAAAGAGTATACGTGCTTGAAGATTAATCAAATGCTCAAACAAAAAAAGCCAAACACCCAACAGATAACAAGAAAGGACAAAAGTACATAATGGAGTGCAGCATGCACTTAATTAAATATATTAGCATGTCTAAAGGAGTATAGATATGTTTAGAAGTTCACATGAAGGGAGTCAATATACTATGCCCTACAGAACCCCAGCCGTACAGCAAAATGTACACCATTATTGATCTCTTGGTAAGGACTAATGCATGTATCTAAATTTAAAATTTGCCGACTAAAGACAATTAGTCCAACAGAATTTGGGATTGGTTTCGGCAGCAACTCAAATCCATTTAAATAAATTACCTAATTAGGCTAATTTTCTATTTCAAAAGCTTTATTTCAATAACAATAATAATAATCTATATATATATATATATATATATAAAATCAAAGTCTTTAAAACTCCTACAATTTTTCACGTCAGCAATACTAAAATAAATAAATATAAATATTATATAACCAATATCATCCCTTTTTTAAAAAAAAAATAATAAATAGTTTCAGCCTTTTTAATTCCTTCAATTTGCTACAAGACTTTTTTTGTGAAACAGTTCTTCTCCTTGCTGCCTAGCTTCTCACCCAATTCATAAAATTATCTTAGACAACCCCTTTAGAGAAGGAGGAAGATGAGAGGTATGTTACCCCAAACTGAAAACCTAATAAAGACCCACTGTACATGGTGAAAACCTTACGAAATCTCTGCAAAGCTCGAACACAAAGTAATCCACTTCGAGTGCGAACTTTGAAGCCTATGTGAACAAAGAAATCTCCTCTAGCAAGCATGAAGCCTCCTCATATATGAAGCTTAATTCGAGACCGTAAACCCAGAAAGTTTGATCTCTCAAGCCGACAAAAATTGGTTCGAGCTCACACCATGAAATCTCATCACATGCGAGCTATGAAGTCTCCTCACACACGAAGCTTAGTTCGAGACCATAGACCCAGAAAGTTTGACCTCAATGATTCAAACTCAATATAGACATTCAAACTTATCAGCCCATCGAAGCAATATTAGACAAACTGTTGCGATGGTGGTATGATTAGTAAAGTGTATGCCATGGTTAGTTTCAAAAGTGAGTTAATAAGGCCCATGTAAAGGAAAAGGAAGGGTCAGATTAAGAGATAAGGAACTAAAGAAGTGAATGGTCTTTAACCACGTGGATGGACTGAAAAAATAGGCATGTTGATGTGGAATTCTTGCTCATCTTTTAGACCCACTACAAGTGAAGGCACTGCAATCAAGCAGTCAATTCCGTACCATACTGACCGGTAAGGCTTGAAATTTTCGTACTGGAACCATCACCGGTACCTGTGATTCCGTACCGCCTCAGATACCGGGTCGAACCAGCCTATTCCGGTCATTTCAGGATTTCCGGGCATTTTGGCCGGTAAAGAGGTTTCAGACCGGTACAAATAAGAAGAAAAAAGAAAAAGAAAAGGAAGAAGAAGATGAGAAAAATGGGTCTGTGCTCCGAATCTTTTTTTTTTTTTCTTCTTCTATACCCTTTTCTAATTTAGATCCCATTTCTCTCCATTGTAGCTGCCACTGCAACTTCTTTATTTTCCTTCTTTTTCTTCTTTTTTCTGCGTCTTTGGTTTCTTCACTACTAATGCACTACAACTGTGTGCTTTCAGCTTTGTTTTTCAAATTTTCTTATCTAACTATTTAGTCGACGATGTCAGATGGTTAGGTGGAAGTGGTGTGGCAATTTAATGCACTTATTGTATATCTTTTGCTATTTTAGAGTCATCACGTGTCCATCTTTCTTTCTTCCTTTTTTTTTTCTTTCTTTTTTTTTCCTTTTTCTTTCATTCCTTCACTTTTTCTTTTTCTTTTTTGCTTTAATTCATTCCTTCACTTATTTTTTATTGTAAATATCGTAACTTATTAGTATTATTTGTTGTCTTAGCATTCAATGAACAATTAAGCTTTTTATTTTTTATATTGTGTTTTTTTTTTCCTTTTAATTGATGCTAAAGTCTAAAACCATGAATAATTTGTTCTGAATTGATGTAATGTTTTATGGTAAACTTTTATATTTATTATAATATATATTTATAAATATAAAAAATAACGGTAAATCTGAAACGGTACACCGTTATTGACCGGTACCGAAATATATCGTTCTACTAGTCAAACCGATATAGCCTCTGGTACGAGATTGACTCCCTTGACTGCAATTGGCAAAGCCACATATAAAAAAGTTTATTCGGATAAGATTTATGTAGGCTTTATCAAAGTGCATCAGTTTTCCTCTAATTATGCAGAAACTGTAATGCGGAACTTGCACCACTATTTGCAATTATGGAGACTTAAAAAAAAATAGTGTTTTTCAATTGAGTAAACCTTCAGTTTGGATGTGGCGTAAATGAGTTAATTTACACCACCAATAAAATATTGCCCCGTCAGTCCTGTATTGAAAGAGTAATGCATACTAGCACGCACAATCACATCTCAATTAAACTCAAAATCCTCCCCATATGATTCAAACCTAAAAAACAACTCCTCCAACACCTAAACCCGGGGACCACTTCAAGTCTAAATCGAATGGGGAGGATTAAACTATTACATATTGTTCATTTAAAGCTGCAATGTCTATTGGATAGTATAGTTCGTTGTTATTCATTTTATTGCTATTTTTTATGATTGAATAGTATCGGGAATAATTGCTACACGTAGTAAACAACGTAAATATGTGTGTGTGTGTGTGTGTGTGTGTGTGTGTGTGTGTGTGTGTGTGTGTGTATTCTTTAAAGTCTCAAACTTAATAGCTTTTCCTTGCATTGTACGGGTTAGCGACTAGTAAAGATATATAACAAAACTCAATACATGCACAGGCGGCTGATCTATATCATTGAAAATTCATGTTTCAAATTTTATTTCATAGATTAACAATGTTCAAATTGTCATACATTCCATACACTTTTAGATTTTTCATATTTAAACTTAAGAAAAAATATATAATCTCTCTCCATTTTCAATTAAATCAAGAGAATCAATTTTCGTTATGCTCAACCCTAATTGATACACCTAATTCACTAAAGCTTACAACCGCAAAAGGATTGCATAAAAGTGCTTACTTATTACTCTTAACGTTTTCCTCTTGTTTGATCTTATACTCAAGATTGGTATAATGTAGCCAATAGCCTTGTAGATTAACTGGTTGGCATTTCCTAGTATTTCTTACAAAGATATCCAAGGTTTAAATCTACTCTTCCCTGAATATGGAATTATAACAAAAAGTAAAGAAATAGATCTAATGTATCCCACCTATTTGAAAATTCTATATTAATCATATACCATGATTTGCACATGCCCAATTCAAAAGAGAACTCCTATTGAAATCTAAAGTGTGCTCCACACATATTAAAGAAAACTAGATGATGTCCCGTGCGATGCACGGACTATTTTACAATTTCTTTTGAAATCATTTATATATATATATATATATATTAAGACCTACATATAGTACTTATTTTGTTATATAATACTTATGTTTGCTCATAATATTATTGAATACTTTGAAACTTGATTTTTTTAATTCATATTCTATTAAAACATTTGTATAACGCTGTAAGACTATAACATATTATAATATTTATCGTTAAAATTAAGTATATTTTAATTTTTAAATTAATTAAATGATTTTGAAACCTATAAATAAGAATTTAAAGTATAAAATATTTATATATTCTAAAATTACATAAATTTAAGCAATCTACCAAACACTTCCTCAACTACTCGATTATCACAACCAAATATGAAGACCTCAATCGCAAACACCCAATTCATTATCTCAATGAAATTAAGGAAATCATATTTAAGTATCAACATAAAGAGAACGTAATTAAATAAAGAGAAATTGGCTAAAAACACAACAATTTATCAAAATTTAATTGTTTTTAATTGGACTCCCGTATCCTAAAAAAAAAAAGCTGAAAATACTTTGAAATCATCATCAAATTTTATTTATATTACTATGGCTCATACCGCACACACACACACACACACACACACACACACACACACACAAAACTACAAAGTATGAGTTATAACACAAAAAAAAGAAAGTTAAATTCATAAACAATCGATTAGAATTTTTCTTTTTCTTTTTCTTTAGTTCTAAAACAAAATACATTTATGATTTTCCCAAACTAAAATTTCAAACACCTAAAGACTCAAAGCGAATCACAACCTTCACAAAATCTATAACATCCAACTTCAACATCAAAACCGTAAGCTACCACCATTGAATAAAAAATGCAATCCCCCTTCCTTGGTCATAGCCTACTCACACGGGTTAGAATCAAATGGTACACAATGTTGAAGTTATGTATGTATCTTTGAAAGACTAAAGGTAAATGACATCGTTTTTGTCTGAGTATATTTGAGATGAGATGGCATGAAGAGTTGTGGGCATGTGTATACAAAATAGTAGAAGTGAAAAAGGTGAACAGAAATGCAAAGAGTTTTTTATGTGTGAGAGAGAGGAAAAATCTTGAAACATTGAACCTAATAAAAGAAATTGTAGTCTTAAAACATTGAATAAAAAATGCAACAAAAAGTAGTCTTGAAACATTGAACTAAAAGAAATAAAGAGTCCTTATTTTTAAATTTGTTCTTATCTCTAATGTAGCTTAAGAATATTTCAATTCTCTTCATAGAGTGCGCCACGTGGCAGAACCCCATGCTTTTCCGCATGAGGTCTCTGCTTTTATATATATATTGATGATTGATGGAAAATTACCTATACTCATTAGAAGAGAAAACAACCCACCCCCCAGCCGGAAAAAAAAAACAAAACAAAACAAAACAAAATAAAAAAAATCCCTTGTTAAAGCCCGTACCTAAATGGGGAAAGCCATATAACCACAGCCCAACTGAAATGTGTAACTTCCTTTTCTTTTCTTTTTTTCTTTTTTTTGAGTCATTGTAATTTTCATCATGTTAAAAACTGAATGTCATGTTATATTGAACTATATATAATAATGTATAATAGATTGCCTACTATACAAATAGGAGTGCAATACAAGTGTAGCATAATAATACAACGAACTTAAAGCCTGTTGGGCTCGTATTATGATAGTCCCCCTCAAACTTATGTTGGGTGAAGTGAGACTAATCTGAGTTTGGAAACCAATTCACAAAAATGTCCTGATAAAGGAGGCTTGGTGAATATATCATTGTGAAGAGACATACCATAGCTGTAAAGTCCCTAAAGCAAATGTTGATGAATGAAGTGGCAGTCACTCTCAATATACTTGGTACACTCATGGAAGACATCATTGTGGAAAATCTAAATGGCACTTCAATTGTCACAATAGATTGAAGTCACAATAAAACAATCAACGCCAAGATCTTGTAGAAGACAACGCATCTGAAGGAACTCAGTTGTGGTGTCTACAAGTGTGAAATATTTTGCCTCGTGTTGAAGCAAGCAACAACAATCTATTTCTTGTTGCGCCAAAGAGACGAGGGAGTCACTATGAAGAAAGCAATGCTCTGTAGTGGACTCACAATAAGTGGAATCACCCACCCAATTTGCATCCAAGTAAGCATAGAGAGTTAGCAGTGACCAAGGGAAAAAGGTAATTCCATAGAACTTGATGTCTATTAGATGCTGAACAAATCTAAGAATAATGGCTTAGTGAGAGGACCATGGTGCAACCATGAATTGACGAACATTGTGCACTACATAGGAGATGTCCAAGCAAGTGATAATGAGATACTAGACTCTCAATTAGTTGTCGGTAAAGAGTTGCATCAAGAAAAGGTTCTCCTTCTTGAGTATTCAGGTGATTGTTGTCCTCAAAAGGTTGTGTCAACTATCTTGCCACTGGTGATACTATCTCAAGAGAAAAGATTCTCCATAGAATGCCCAACGTAGTCGATACATTTTATGAGAGAACCTTGAAAGGATGAGAAAGTTCTGAAGCATGAGATTTACTTTTATTAGAAGGCATAAAGTTTACTTACCAAGTTGACATAACATTAAATCAAAATGACCAGTAGAAAAGAACCTAACAAACCCCTAGACATAAATAACTTGACATTATAAATAGACACATAACTTAGATGAGTGCCAAAGTTTATTGAGTCTGTTTGGTTAGAATGATGAAAAAGTAGAAGGATATAAAATAAAGAATGAATAAAAAAAAAAAAGTAGAAGAATATAAGAGATTTAGCTTTCTCGCATATTTGTTTGGTTGGAGTAATAGAAAAGTGGAAATATAAAAAACTCTTTTTTTAATAATATGTTAATAATTTCTTTACTAATCTACTAAAAAATAATGTTATCTATATATAGTATGTGAATAATTAACTTGTTTCCTATAGAAACAAACGACAAGTAATTGTAATGCTTGTCAGCTTCTAATTATTTTTAGATTACGTTTGATTTTCTTCATAAATTACTAGTATTATCCTTCAATTCTAAACTGTTCTTCAACCATTTTTGAATAGGGTGCCGACTCTTCCCATTACCGACAATGACACCAATTGTAGCCAAAAACGCGTCTACATCGTTATTGAGTTCAAAAACTAGTTGGGACAACTCGGTAAAACATTCATGAAATTGTTTCTCCACTTTCACAATTTGTTACTGTTTGGATCTCACATCACTCATATCTCACTGTTAATATCTCAATTTTCATTACTCAAAACACATTCTCATATCTCATATTTTATTCTCTACTTTTTTCTAAACTCTTTCAATAATGTGTTCGGCTCAAATATTTGGTTTTCGTTGTCAGCTTAATACCCAACTTTTAACTCAAAATTGTAGAGCCCACATGTCTGTCTGTTTAGAACGATAACAGTACAACCCGCGAAATTTTCTCTTAGCACTCCTCTTTCATTTTTCTCTAAAACAACTTCTTCTTTCATTTCTCTCTACGCCATGCATCAGAAGAAAGAAGCTAACCCAAACCCACGAACCCAGCTCATAAACATAGAGATTTTAGACAACAAAAACAATTCTACCCCAAACACAAATGAAGGATAAAAACATACAAACATAAACCCACAAATAGCCAAATCAGAACCCACGGACACAAATCTCATAAACATACAAACATAAACCCACAAATAGCCAAATCAAAACCCACGGATACAAATCTCATAAACCTACATACATAAACCCGCAAATACCCAAATCAAAATTTCATTTTATAAATCCTCAAATCTAAATCAACCAAATCCCCAAACCCACAAACAAACAACCAACAATAGGGAGAGGGATTTTCGACCATAGGTAAAGAAAAAACAAGAAAAAAAGAAAAGAAATAGAGATAGTGGAGAGAGGAACTTGAAGGCTTCAACCTTGAGGTTTTGATCTAGAGAGGATGAGGAGAGACGACGGGTAAGAGGAAGTTAGGCGAGGAAGAAGGAGCGAAGAAAGAAAGAAAGAAAACGAACAAAATAAGAGAAAGAGAGCCGGTGATTAGATAAGACACTGAGCAGTGGGTCCCATTTAGTGAATAAAATTATAATATTGCCACAAAACTCATATTTCATATCTTGAAAACAAGTCTTTCTTATATCCGAATTTGTTCACTCGTCCCAAAAAAAAAAAAAAAAAAACTGAGATATTTTAACTGAGTTAAGGATTTGATAAATCATCCAGACAAGCTTGTAAGGCTCACCGATTTTGGGTTATGAGTAAACAAAATGAGTTAACAAAACTAAGATATGTCAACTTAGTTTACCAAAATCCAAACAAGGCCATATTATCCTATTTTGCTTTGCCCATAATTTCAAAACATTTTTTTTAAATGGTAAGAAATGCCTCAATTCAATGCAATTATGGTTGACCTCAAAATCAAATTTCAAATCTAACTATCAAGAGCTCAGATCAGTGCCTCCCATGATGCCTAATCAAGATTAGTGACCATATCCAAATCGAGAGTGAACATCACAAGCGTTGCCACAAGCCTCAGGTAAAGAAGCAAACTAACCCCCGTAAGGTCAGAGCATCAGAAGTTAAGCCTAAAAAATATATAATTTAAAAATAGATCCATCTAAAGATTGCCAATATAAAAAGTATTATGCTTTTGCTAGCATTGATCAATGATTAATATATAAGGTAAAATACAGCATACCCCTAACAGCTATGGTGCGACCGTAACAAACTCAAAACAGTGAGTAAAGGCTAAATATGGGAGGAGATTTACCAACATAAATGCCAACGGACTCGTCTCATTATTTTTAGCTATAAATTAGTACACCAATATGAAGCGGACCAACAAAAGTGATAAGAAGAAATGAACACTATTTGCAACTAAATGATAATGTTACTATCTACAAGTAGGGAGTAAGAATAGAAATAGAAAAAGCTAGTTAATTGACCCAAGAAAACTAGAATTAATTCATTCCAAGGACTTGAGAAGCCTAAACAATGCAGCTGCTTCCCTAATACGCGAGAATTCAATGCAGAAGGCTTGGACTTCAATGAAAAGATCTTTAACTGCAAGGATGAAAACAAGTGACAGAAATCAGATCAGTGTTGCCACCAAAATTCACATTCATACATATACTATATAAAAATATTCCTTCTACACCATGTGGTTACTCAATAATAATAAGTATATTTACATTCAACAGCTTTCAGAAACATAATACGCGCACTACTCCACCAAATTCACTCTTTTTAAGTTTTTTTTTTTTTTTTAATAGTTCACTATAGTTAACAATAGTACTTTCATACAAAGACAAGTTCTTGCATAAATACATGCATGGACAGTTCCACAAATTCCAGACGCTAAAAACAGCATAAGAAACATTATTTTAAGATTTTTTTGTCTTTCAAAGGCTCCTTTTCAGTATGATGGTAAAAATAAAATGTAAAAACATAAACATTATAACATGTGCTAATGTTCATCAGCTAAAGGTCAAAGGTTCTACCTCATGATTTAATTATTGGAACAATTATGCTGCCTCAATTGGTCAACCCTTTTTCATTTTATCTAATTATTTATTTACATCTTGCTGAGCATGGTTAATCTAGTTTTCACTAGATTTTTTAACCACTTTAGTTGCATCTCCCTCATCCACCGAAATATAATAACTGAAGAATAACACAGTTAAACTGCTTATCTGGTTCACTTCTGATAAACTTTCTAGGTGTTACAACTTATGCATATAAAACACAGGAAATGATCCCCTCCCATTTGAACCCTCTAATTTCCTCCAATTTTAATCCATATATAAGACACGTGACATTTTAAAAATCCAATGGTCATAAAAAAATTCCTGCAAACCACACAAAATTAAATAAATGACACGAGTCTCACGTCTAGCTAAAAATTAAAGGACATTAGAGTATTTAAATTAGAAGGGATCTTATCCCATGAAACACATCATAGCATGCAGAGAGCCTTTTGGCTCAATGGCACTTCCAGTGGGGAGAGTTCAGGTTCAAACCCTGTGGGCAAGGTCCCCTCAACTTAGTTTAGCCAAAAAATAAATAAAGAAATAATCATATTTGGATAATCATGCATCACAAAAGTTCTCCACATGTTCACTCCTCAAAAGAAAACCATTCTCAAGACCGGTATACATTTTTTTTTGATAAGTAAGAATGCTAAATAAAAGAAAGGCTACTCTATGTAAGAAAAAACGTAGAGCAGACCCAAAAGATACAAAAGGAAGAAAACAAAAAAACAAAACGGAAAACCACACGACAAAGAAAATTACAAAAGAGAAAGAGAGCAAAGAAAAGAGGGTAGAGAATCACTAGACGTGAGTCCCCAAGCCCGAGACCAATCAAAAAGAGACCCACTAACAAAGGCAATCAACTGAACAGCAGAGCTATCCATATCCTCAAAAGTCCTCCGATTCCGTTCCTTCCAAATACACCATAGGATGCACAATGGAACTAAGTTCCAAATCTGAGACAAATGCTTCCCCAACCAATTCTACCAGCCACAAAGCAAATCTGGGATCGATCTAGGCATAACCCATGACACACCAAAAGTACTTAAGACAAAACTCCACAGCCGATAAGCCATCTCACAATGGAGAAGTAAGTGGTCTATCGTCTCTCCACAATGATGGCACATAATGCACCAGTCTACAAAATCCAATCCCCTCAATCTTCTCAAGTTTTCACCCATTAGAATCTTATTCCAAGCTGCACACCAAACAAAAAAGAAACTCGCCTAGGTGCCTTTACTCTCCATATTCCTTTCCACGAAAAGACAATTGAGGGAGAATCCCGCAATTTATTATAATACGACCGGACATCAAACTCTCCATTAGGCTTCAGCTTCCATCTCATTCGATCTCTAACATCCATTGGAGGAATAATAGCACCCAAAAAACGAAGAAAATGCAGCCCTTCATCCATCTCTCAATCGTTAAATTCTCAAATAAAACGAACATCCCAAATTCTTCTATCCCCTTGCCTTGACAAAGAAGCTTCTACAGATGCCTCTTTATCAATGGCAATACCAAACAACCTTGGGAAAGTCACTTGGAAAGGTTGATCCCCATACCACCCATCCTGCCAAAATCTCACTCTATTACCCAGCCTAACAACAAACTAACAATTCTTGCTAAAATCCTCCCACCCCATGCGGATACCTCTCCACAAACCGCACCCATGAACTCCCCTACCTAGCTTTGAGGTCCATCCCCCCCAGTCTTCCCCATATTTAGACGCAACCACCCTCCTCCATAACCGACCCTCTTCCTTCCCAAACCGCCACAACCACTTCCCCAATAAGGCCTTATTGAAAGTAGTGATTTTCCTGATTCCTAAACCACCGTAAGCTATAGGCGTACAAACTTTATCCCAGCCTACCAAATGAGTCTTACTATCACCCCATAGAAAGTCCCTTTGCAACCTTTCAATCTTGTTAGCCACATAAGTAGGGAATGGTGAAAAGAGATAGAAAATAGGTTGGAAGACTAGAAAGCGTACTCTTGAGTAACGTCAATCAACCCCTTTAGACAAATACAACCTCTTTCATCCAGCTAATTTCCGCTCAATCTTTTCCAAAATAGGATTCCAAATTGAGGGGAAATTATGCGAAGCCACCAACGGGATGCCAAGATAAGTCATAGGCAAAGAACCAACTCTACAGCCCAAAACATCCGCCAAGGCATGCACATCAACAACCTCCCCTATTGGAACCATTTCACTCTTGTGCAAATTGACCTTCAAACCTGTTACCGCCTAAAAACTAAGAAGCAACAACCGAATATGAAGAATTTGCTCCACATCTGCATCACAAAATAAGATAGTATCGTCTGCAAACAATATATGTGAAACATATTCCCCACCACCCCTCCTACCCTCAACTTTAAAACCACGAATAAAACCAGCTCCCTCCACTCTTCTCAGCATCCTACTGAACACTTCCATCAAGATCAAAAACAGCAAAGGAGACAGCGAATCTCCTTGTCTTAGACCTCTTGAGCTACTAAAAAACCAGCTGGAGACCCATTAATCAAAATAGAGAACTAAACTGTGGAAATACAAGTGCGAATCCACTTACACCACTTCACTCCAAAGCCCATTCTATTCACTAAATAAAGCAAAGCCTCCCAATTCACATGATCATAAGCTTTCTCAATATCAAGTTTACAAATGACTCCAAGAACCCTACTTTTCCTTCGGCTATCCACACATTCATTCGCAATCAGAACCGAGTCTAGGATTTGTCTCCCACCCACAAAGCTATTCTGAGACTCAGAGATCAACTGATCTAAAACCGCTCTCAGACGATTTGCCAAAACCTTAGCCAAGATTTTATACACACTCCCCACCAAGCTAATAGGCCGGAAATCTCTGATCTTAGAGGCGTCCTTCTTTTTAGGAATTAAAGCAATAAAGGTAGCATTGAGAGACTTTTCAAACTTACAATGATGAAAAAACTCATTAAAGACCGCTAACACATCTTTCTCCACTACTCTCCAACAGTGATGATAAAACGCCATAGTAAACCCAACCGGACCTGGAGCTTTGTCTCCCTTCATATCACTAACAACTTGAAGTATCTCCTCTCTCTCAAACTTCCTTTCAAGCCAAACCCTCTCCATATCTCCAATACTATCAAACTCTAAGCCCTCCGCCAAAGGCCTCCACCCCTCAAACTCCTTGTACAAGTTTTGATAAAATTGAACTACCTAATTAATTAACTCAGATTCCTCCTCACAAACCACCCCATCCACCTCCAAGGTCCTCAAATGATTATATCTTCTATGGGAGTTAGCCATTTTGTGGAAAAACATGGTCTTATTATCCCCTTCCCTGATGTATAACATCCTAGATTTCTTGTCTCCAGGAAATTTCCTCCAAGAAAAGAAGATGCTCCACCTGAGACCTCATATCAGCCCTATGACATTTCTCCCCATCAGAGAGACCAACATCCCCTTCCTTAGCGTCTAATGATTTCAAATCCTCCAGTAATTGATTCTTTTGACGCTCGACATTACCAAACTCTCGACAATTCCATTGTACAATGTCCTCTTTCAGAGCTTTTAATTTTTTTGCAAGCACAAAACTAGGTGTACCTACAAAAGAATGCCGATTCCACCAAGACTGAACCCTATCCACAAACCCCTCCGTCTTCAACCACATATTTTCGAATCTAAATGGGCTTTTCCCCCTAACCATTCCCCCTGCCTCCAGAAGAATTGGACTGTGATCAGAAATAGGACGGGGAAAAATCCTTTTGAGTAACATCTGGGAAATGATCCTCCCAGTCTGGAGTGACCAAAGCTCTATCAATCCTAGACATCGCAGGTTGATCAGTACCACTTGACCAAATATAGCTTCCCCCTTCCAAAGGCAAATCAATCAAGTTTAGATCCTCAATAAATTCAGAGAATTTCTCCATAGCCAAGGTCAAACTTGTCTCACCCCTACGCTCACTAGGAAAGCGTACAATATTAAAATCCCCCAAGCAACACCACGGTATCCTCCAATACTGCTGAATACCCACCAGCTCATCCCACATGTGCCCCCTCTCATTATTCTCATTTGGGCCATAAACCCCTGAACATGCCCAAATAAAACTGTCCCCCACCCCTTGCCACTTAATCGAAACTGAGAAAGTACCAACCAAAACTTCCATCTTGTCCAAGATCCTCTTATCCCACATAATCAGAATACCACCAGCAGTCCGATCAGCCTCCAAAACAGCCCAATCCACATATGGACAGCCCCACAAACTACAAACCAGCTGCCTATTCATGCTAGCAATTTTCGTCTCTTGTAAACAAACAACATCACATTTCCATTCCCGCAGCAAATTCTTCACCACAAGACGTTTCCGAGGATCATTCAACCCTCTAACATTCCACGAAATCATTTTTATCTTCATAACCACAAATATAACCCCACCTACAAACACCAGCACAAAACCAAACCTCTATCTCCCATCATAATTCACCAAAGAGATCAAGTTTCGCAGCTCTCTACTTCCCTTGTGTTTGGACTTAGCCCCTTTTTGGCTACCTGTAACTTTCCGTTTTAACACATTGGCTTCCTCCATCTCGGTTCCTAGCCTTTGCAGGAGAGCAATACACAACTTCTCATGTTGGGTCATTGACAACACAACCAATTTACTGAAACTAGGGATTCTGTGCTTCACCCACCCAAAAACATCTAGCTTAGCCTCAATACCCAAGACCTCAGTGACCTCCTCCAACTCCGCCGGAGTTGTAGATTCAGGCGGAGCAATAATCTGTGAAGGTAAACAATCCGATAATTCTGCTACACCGGGAATTCTCTCCGAAAAACCATTCACTTCTACCGACACAGTCAATCCTAGAGGATTAATAGTAGTCAGGGGGGAAAGACTAACCACATCACCTATATCTGCCTCAACCAATGCCAACATTGACTGGTTGGCTAGGTGGGAGGTGTCAATCCCCTGAGAATCCCTAGCACAAACAGCCCTACCAACTTCATCTCTGTCCTGAGTACCCACCTCCTCCGACCCAAAGCTCGATGGATCCAAAGTAGGATTGTGTAAACCCAGTGAGAAGAGAGGCGCACCGGCACGAAACCCGTCAGAAAAATGATACCCAGCCACTGACGAGGCCACCGGAGGACAACCCGCCTTGTCCAAGGTCGCCGGCGAGCCCTCGGCGCGACACCCAGCAGAGAAAAACTCAGTGCCAGCGTTCTCCAGTGGTGCCAGAGGCGCCGGAGACTCTCCGGCAAGAGACCCAGCAGCACCAGTGAGGCCCGCTGTCCCATTCTGAGTAACCAAGAGATCGTAGGGAGCGGTGGACATTGTGAGAGCGTGGGGATCGTGACTCAAAGAAGTCTGCGCACTAGAGAAATAGCTCTCACCCACTACCATCTTAGTTGGGCCCACCATCTCATCCTGAGCAACCAAAGCTTCGTGAGAGAGTTCTTCTTGGTTTGATGGTCTTAGGTCACTAAAGGACAAGCTTTCACCCATTACCATCCTAGTTGGGCCAGATATTTTTGGGCTAGAACTAACTGGATGGCCCACTTGAGTGTTACAATTTTTGTTTAAGCCCACCGTAGGAAAAATTTGGACCCGAGTCCCACTAGATGAATCCACCACCTTCTCCTTACCCTTAGAGAGCCATGTAGGATTCCTCAAATTCCCAGCAACACGATCTGACTCCACCACAGGAGAGATAAGAACCCGTGACTCCCTAGAGGGACCCACCACGTGCTCCCTCTGACTCATTGAGACCCATTTGGAAATCCTCAGTCCACCTTTATAAGGATTTCACGCAACAGACCTCTTTCCTTCCCCATCCACCTTCACAGTCAAGCCTGCTCCTTTCCAGTAAGAATTCCTTGAATTGCGTCCTTTTCCAAGAACAACTTCATTCAACTTAGATTTGAATTTCACCGGAAAGTTCCTTCTATTTCCTACCTGATTTGTCTCTCCCAATTCAAAATCCGCTTTTGACCCCACATCTCTTCCTCCTAGAGTCATCGGACCTGACCTGTTTATCGGTGCCTGATGCTCCCGCACTGCATCCACAAAAGATTTAAGTGGTTGAACCCCTGAGTTAACCCTCTGAAGCTGAGCTACAAATTTCGAATGACCAGAAACTCCATACATATAGTTTTCAGGTTCCAACATCTTCCTTAATGCTAACCCAAAAACCCTCCATCCATCCTTTACCCGGCCTTCTGGAACAATAATAGACCTCCTAGACCTGCCAACTTTCAGTTCAGACAGAAGAAGGAACTGACCAAAGGAGTTGGAACTCCGCTGGAGGGTGAAGGCTACATCGCCTTCCCTGAATGTGTAAAAAAACTTCGGACTAGACCCAAGGACGACCGGTATACATGCTGAGATTTTTAAAACATCATGGAAGAAAGCCTAGGAAGTGGCCAGGAATTTCTGATAAAGTTGGGGAAACCCTTTCTCTTTTTCATTTTTTTAGGCGAAAGGGTGGGTTGGAGGCCCTTTGAACTCAGTTGTCTACAGCAGTTGCTGGTAAATTTAATTTGTCAAAAATCCATTATTTGATCACAGAGAACTCACAGCAGAACAGAAGAAACCTAAGAACATTTTATACCTAAGCCAACCCTATCTGGAAAAATTCTGGCCTTTTCTTTTCCAGATAGTTTCTCAGCAAATGCACCATCAGACAACATCCCTCATTTAAGCAAGCTCCATTTGCCACCACTAGTTTGTTATGAAAAATTACTCATTTAGTGAACTTTCAATAATTCAAAAATGATTACCATTTCACCCTGTTCCTACAGATTATTGAAATATATATCTTTAAGACTTAGATTTATTCAAAATATGCTGTCACATCGTGTTTCAAACATGTTCTGATTATGCATTTCTATACCTAATGTCATCATCCAAAGTTGAATACCAAATTCATAACCAGTCATTTATCAACATGCTTCCAATTTCATTGACAATTTTTCAATACAAAGATGAAAACACCTATATTATCAAGACAATGACATCTTTGAGACTTGAGCATCATTATATATGAATTTTGGTATCTGCTATGTTCCTGCCTTGTTTCTTTTCATTTCTGCGTCCCATCGATTATTTTAATTACTGTTTTTTAATGTGAAGCAGGCAATAATTACTAATTCTATAAACATATGCAGCAACTCACATTTACATGGTGAATCTAAACATATACTACGCAGCTACAAAGGTTTTCCTTTCTTTATTCTCGTTACTACGGCTTCCCAATATATCAAATCACCTTGAGATAAATAGCAGTTTAACCTGAAAAGAGAATAGAACACTTACCATTGATGATATCATTTCGGATAAGACTTTGTAGGAAAACACAAACAAGTCTCACAAGCCTGTTCTGCATGTACTTATCCTGGGAGAAAAGAGAAAGCTTAAAGTTTAAGTTGTATCCATGACATGTATTAATAAATACAAACATTAAACATTAAATTCCTAAATCTATCTCCCAACTGCCAAGATATGACTTCAAAACAACAGATAATTTTTAAAATTGGAAGATACTATACTATTCCATTTTTCTACAAAACTTTTTACTACATGAAATGGCAACTAAGTTATCAATATAGAGTGACTAAAATTGCTTGTATGTTATGTATACCACAGCCACCCACATGTTGGTGGGACCACAAATAAACTGTCATCTCTTTGGCATAGATCTCAAAAAAAAAAAATTTTTGATAAATAATAACCAATTTCATTAACATTAAAAACACCCTTGTACACTATATGTATAAAAGAGAGACTGCAAATACAATTAAAAATAAATTTTAAATTAAGTATAAAAATTCAACATATCTAAGAACTCTAGAAAGCCTGAGAATTAAGCTGGAATTGTAGCTTCAGTCTATCCATGGAAAGCCCTTAAAGAAAGAATTCTTCAATCTGTCTACCAGAGTCTCCTTTTCCTCAAACGTCCATGCATTTCTCTCTCCATACAACAAGCATAGTAGAATGGCCTTCCAATGGCCAATTCCTTCATGCTTACCAGGCCTCGCTTTCCAGCATTCCAAAAGACCAACTACCGCACAGAGCATTGCCAAATTAAATCCCAACCAAGTAGAATACCACATCCGAAAAGCTCACAAAACAATCCACTGATTTTCCGCCCATCTTACATATACAATACCAATCCAGAACCATGCCACTGGCCAAGCAAAAGAAAGCCACTCTAGGCAGCACCTTAGACTTCCAAATGCTTCATCTAGGAAGAGATTTATTGCTCCCCGATTTCAAGCTTTTATAATAATTTTTAACTTGGAAACCCTTACTTATCAAAGAAGGCAAAGCATTCTATCTTCATCCCTCATACTTAGGTCAACAGCATATAAATCCTCTAAGAACTTAAGTCATAAAAGCTAATTCACAATTATGTAAAGAATGGACTAAAATAGGGTTGCAATGAATACCTCGATTTTTCCACTCTAAATAATCCACCACTACTGCATTTTTTTACAATGTTAGAAAACAGAGAATAATAATTGTAGATTGGTATTGCATCTGTAAATCCAATGGGGAGTTGATTAATTATCTTCTATTATATTGTTTTATCATTCAGGAACTGTGGGATTTACTTTTCTGCTTATTCAGAGTAAGCTGAGTATGCCCAATTCAATGAGCAAATTGCTCTGTTGGCCTCATTGAAGGGGGAACTTTAACAAACTCAATAGTGGGGAGACTTTGATGGTAGTTTCGTTATGCCTAATGAGGTAGCTTTGGAGAGAGGAATTTGCACACTTCTGAAGGAAAAAGGATTATCAGTAGCACAGCACAGGTTTGTTTTCCTCAAAACCACATACGAGTGGACTTCAACTTCCACTCATTTTTCCATACTTCTTATCATGGATTTATTTTATGATTTTTTTGCATATGTTAATTTTTATTGTATTTATTTCACTTACCAAAATAAAATTCCTTTTTTGTTTTCCTTTTGGCTTTTCCTTTGCAACTCTCATGTACTAGGATTGGGCCTTCTTTTGCATTTTTTAAATGAAATTCAGTTACTGATCAAAAATAATCCACCACCATTGCATTTCTATCCCTAGCAATGTTGCATAACTCACAATAAGCATCCTTAAGCAATCTTGTCCCCACACCATCATGCCAAAGGCTGATTCTAGATCCATTCTCTACCTTAAACTAAACAAAATTCAAGAATTTACCCCATCCATTCTGCATATGCTTCCACATTCCATATTTGTAATCATTGTCTTCCTCCAAAGACCACAACTCTCTCACACATACCTCCACAACCATTTCCCAAAAAGAGCTTGATTAAAAATTAACATCTTCCTTACCCCTAAACCCCCAAGGAAATGGAATTACATATCACATCCCAATTCAGAAGATGAAACTTCTGCTCGTCGCCCAAAACACCCCACAGAAAACCATGATGGAGCTTTTCCATTGATTTGCCACACCAACTAGCAATGGAAACAGAGATAGATAATAAGTAGGAAGGCTAGACAGTGTACTCCTTAAAGGTGTTAGTCTACCTCCCTCTGACAGACAAATTTTCTTCCATTCAAACAATTTTATTTCCACCCTCCAGCACTCCATTCCAAATATTTCTGGACTTGAATTGTGCTCCTAGAGGTAATCCCAGATACGTTATCGCGAGGAGGAAACCATACAGGCAAAGAATATTTCCGATTTCTCTAAGTGCCTCACCACCCCAACTGGTACCAATTAAGATTTGCAACGTTACCCTTCAATCCTGATATAGCTTCAAAACATAACAGAACACATCTCAAATACAACTGACCAGAATCGCCTCCACACTTTTGAGGACTTGGACAGCTCTAGGGATCAGTTGCTTGCCACTTTTTGTGGAACTTTTTTCAATTGGTCTCGGGTGTGGGGACTCACGTCTAGTATTTCCCTCCCTTCTTTTCTTTGCTCCCTCTCTCTTTTGTAACTTTTTTGTTGTCTTGTCTTCTTGTGTGTTTCTTCTGTTTTCTTGTACATTCTGGGCTTGCTCTTGGCTTTTGCTTAGAGCAGTCTTTCATTTATATATATTTCATCTTACTTATCAAAAAAAAAAAGAATCGCCTCCACTAAAAATCAGCGTGTCATCCCATATATCCCAAAATTGATGGTGGAGATCAATGCCAAAGAGATGAAAGTATCATTTTGAAGTCTCAAAAAATATATGTTATTCCAATGCAACGTGGCAATTCATATTATGCTCCAAATCATGGAGCAGAATAATGAGTATAAATCCACTACAAAGCAGCAATGGCAATGCAAAATTTGCTTATAACTTTTAATAGATCTTTTATTCACAGTACATTTCCTTACATTATTTAGAGAACTAACATAACATGATAACTACTAATCTTCAAGATCTATTAGAGCCAGGTTAGATAAATAATTGGGAATGTTTTATTCAATTATTTTCAAACCCTATGAATCATCTCTTCACATTTTTCAAGCGAATCAGATTATATATATTTATATATATATATATATATAAGTCAAGAGAATCACATTATTAGGCTAATAAAAACTAAAAAGTAGTATCTAGAATGTTTTCCCATTTGATTCAATTATGTCACTCAAGATGGATTGCTCTATAATTTTTAGGGTCCTAGAGAAGAACAAAAAATTCATTTCTTATCTTTCTCATAGTTCCAACCCCTTCTTCCTTCTTTCTTATCTTGTAACTATTCTTTTCTGTCAAGCTCCAATACTCTTCCCCTTTTTCTTCACCTCTGAATCTAACCTACATTAATAACCCATCAAATGGAGACCAGTACCCAAACCCAATACAGCAAAACTTATGTAAATCAACTTTTGCATTTTCTTTATACACAAAATGCTGAGAATATGAAGACATTATAATTTTAAAACTACAAAAATAACAAACAGCCACAAGGAAAAGTGAAGAACCTTGATGTTCTCACAAGATGATATACAGTTAGTTATGTAGATGCGTATGAACTCAGAGGGGAGTTCAACTGTTGTTGTAAGCCTGTTAACAACTTCCATTGAGTGTAGACTCATGTCCATATTGACAAGCACCGTAAAGTATCTGTATACATAGCATCAAGAAGAGAAAATGAAAGCCCACAATGTCAGGAAGTGTATCACTGCTGCAGAATTATACATAAAGTAAATTAATACAGCAAGACATACTCATTAATTTCAGGGGAATGTATCAACTTGGTGAGAACTTCAACTGCAATTAGAGGATTATTTTCCACCAGTTCCTGATTTTTTTTTAAATTAAAAAAAAAATGAGGAATTGAACAGGAAGGCAAAACCACTCATGCTAATAGTCTGAATAAACTGTTTGATTACATAAACACATACTGGCAACTTTCTCGGTGTCAGTCCACAATGATACACAAGCTTGGGGTCATTCACCAACTCCACCACGACTTGCTGCAGAATTAAAGGAGACAAGCAGAAACATACTTTTCTTCAAAAAAAAAAATTGAGTAGCATTATTTTTTTTTTTTTAATAAATAACGGAATTGTATTAATCAAAAGTCCAGGTACACTAGGGGTGAACATGGAAAACAGTACATCAAACACATAAAT
Source organism: Lithocarpus polystachyus (assembly GCA_033629205.1). Taxonomy (NCBI): domain Eukaryota; kingdom Viridiplantae; phylum Streptophyta; class Magnoliopsida; order Fagales; family Fagaceae; genus Lithocarpus; species Lithocarpus polystachyus. Next base: position 36,277,113 of record CM066171.1, read on the forward strand.
TACAAAGATCAAGCATTTTTAAAAAATTAGAACAAGAGAATGAGTAGCATTATTTAAAACTAAGAAGATTAGACCCTTGGTGTTTCACACTGAAAAGTTGTGTGAGGTCTAACAAGCCAACACAATCTATTTATTATTGAAAATTGCTAACTTTAAGCAAACTGCTTATCCCAAAAAAAAAAAAAAAAAAAAAAACAAACAAACAAACAAAAAAACAAAAAAACTTTAAGCAAACTGCTAAGAACAAATGACCTGTACTGGCTTCTATTTGGAACCATTTTATAGTTATTGAAGAAATTATTGCAATTCCATCTCATTTGCATAGGTAACTAGTGCATCATTTAAGTGTGGTCCCAAACCCTTACTAAAAACTCTCTAAAATTTCAAAGGGACGACTCACAAAGCCCCAACCTGATTCTTTTTTAATCCCTCCAGTAATAGCAAGGACGAGCTGCATCTTAATTCACACAAGTTGTACAATACAACTAACTAATCATCCATGCACGTGATGAAAAATGCTTCACACATATGTGCTATAAGCCTAGAACCATGTACCATAAATTAACCCCCCCCCCCCCAACCACAACCTGAGAGGATTCCCATGACCAATATGGTACAACTTCCCAAATCATTAGAAAAAAAGCAGCTGAACCTCACAAGGTTTGCAACTCCCATGGCAAAGATAAATTAAACACCCGTTTATAAAGAAGCATGGGATAACAAATTCAAAGCTGAAATACATTTTGAACCATTTATGTTTGGGATTGCTCTCAATTTGGTCCTTGAAGTTCAAATTTGATCAACCTGGTCATTGAAGTTCATATTCATTGTCAATGTCATCCCTCTATCCAAATCCATTACCTAAATGTAATGTGATATCCATGTGAGTTGAAAACATTGTTTTAATTAAAAATTCCCCAAGGGCGGAAAAATAAAATAAACAAAAAAAAAATGAGAAAAATGATCATTTTCTCTTGTTTTTTATTTGATAAAATTCACTAAAATTTTCAATTTATGAGCATGTCAAATGACATTTAATGGAGCAAGGTTAATGGATTTGAACAGAAGGGATACAATGACAACAAATACAAAACTCAAGGACCTAATAGAGAGTCAACTCAAACATGTAGGAACCCATTTGTATATTGACCAATTAAACTTTAGACTGATAATATATTATCAATATATATCGTACATAGTATATTATAATTTATCATAAAATAAAAATAAGTACCTCTTGTTGTGGAGGCACAAGTGGTCCCTTCAAAGCTTTTGCAATTAAGTCCCTCACTGCTGCCCCTCTACTTGTATCAACACACATGCCATAGTCCCATAAAAGTTCATGATTGTCATCAGGGTTGAGCCACACTAGCTGAAAAGGACTTTACAAGCATAAATAAAGTACACCAATAAGCTAAACAAATTCATCGGAAAGAAATGCTTAAAACATTTCTTACCTCCCCCTCCTGTACTGGAAGCCTTGGTGGAAAAGGCCTGATCCACTGAGGACCTAACCCTTCCAGTGACAAATTCCGCAACAACCCAATTACTGTTTCTTCTCTATCTCCAGATCCAAGTATGCGTTTGGCCCCAGGTTGCAAGTCAAACCTAAAATATGACTCTTAATTTCTAATGCACAGTATGAAATTGATGAATACACAGGAACACAAAATTTTAATAGCATGGAGTAAGTTCTTTGTGGTAAAAGCTTAAAAGTTAAAACAAATAAGAAAAGAAAATGGAAAAGCCTCTCCATTTCTAAGGTCCATACTCTATTGAGTTCGCATCACAACCGCTGGGTACATCAGGATCTGGCACCACACTTTTCACTGAACCATCCTTAAATAAGCAATTATATGGTTCTGGATGAATTTTATCACAATACTGCTGCTGCAACTGTTCACATTGCGGAAAAGACTGACAGTAGAGAAAACAGAAGGATATCAAGAAAAGACCTAAATTAAGAATAAATTTCAGAAATTATCCCTGCCTCAATAATAGGGATCCCTTGCATAGTCTTGATATGATTTTACTCATTAAAAGATTAACTACATGCATCCACCTCTAATACCATTATATATGTCTAACTTACATGCACAGAAGGATCAAAACCTTGGATGTAATCTGCAACAGACTGTTTAAGAAACTGCAACAGAGATACCCACTTCAGAAATCCTTAATCATAGACAGAAGAATTTTACAATAAAAAGTATACATGTAGCAAAAACTAACGTAGTGGAACATGTGAATGAAAGCAATATGGCTTAAATCGAATATGAGCATGAACTCCATAGTGTAATTCACTAAAAAGGTCAAGCACAACCTACTAAAAAAAACACAGATGCATCCAACTCAGTTCTTTGGGGTTGAGAAAATCTAAAACATGCAAGTTAGACAGACATCATCCGAGAACCACATTTTTAAAATGCACGACCTACCATGTCATGTACAAATGGGACGGATACACAACAAGTATGCCAGAGCCAGACTGATTAAACAGGACCATATCCAAGGGCAGCAGAAGATCTAAAACATACTAACAAAAACACAGACGCATCCAACTCAGTTCTTTGGGGTTGAGAAAATCTAAAACATGCAATTCAGACAGACCACATCCAAGAACCACATTTTTAAAATGCACGACCTACCATGTCATGTACAAATGGGACGGATACATAACAAGTATGCCAGAGCCAGACTGATTAAACAGGACCATATCCAAAGGCAGCAGAAGATCAATTTGCTATTTTTTACCTCTTCACAACACAATTTGTCAAAAGTTTCAATACTCATGGTGGACATGCCAACCAAAACAGACACCTCTATTAAGCAGACTTCAGCATCCCCAAGAACTCAATCAGATTCATTTCCTAATATTGACATTTGAAAACATACACAATTCCATGTAACATAGATTGTGAAATCCAGAATTTTAATTTTTATGATAGGTAAGAAAAAGTTTATTAAAGATGCTACAATATGCACAAAATGCACAAAGTAGTCAAAAAGTACAAAGGAGGAAAAATCCAGAATTCATACATATTAGCTAAATTAATCACCTAAGGAGTCCAAATATCCAATTGGTAAGGGTGACATACATAGATATGATGTCAATCAAGCCATTTGTCATTCATTTGCATCATTTGATTACATGTCACACTGTCCAAAAGCTTGTTAACATTCAAAAATGCATAACCTAAAAAGCAAGTATTTCACAAAACAACTGATGGACAAGACCATCCAACTATACAAATCAAAAGGCTAAACAGAGAAAGTAGAACCTCTTTGCCACTACTCGAGCCATCAGAGCCTAGCAACTGGAGAATAAATGCCCTCTCATATTTTTCACCTTCATCATCTGATGCAGTCTGTATTCCAACGGTAGAAAGCACACACAAAAAAAAAAAAAGGGGGAGATGATGCAGTTATTTTTGTTATTTTAATAAAGAAGATTGTAGCTAAACCATACTGCAAATCAATGACAAAAAGAAATTTGCAATACAAAATAACAGGTAACATTATAGAAAGATTTAACCCTCATCTAAGTTCAACAGTGCAATGACATCTACTAAGTTCAACAAAAAAACCAAAAGCTTATTTGAAAGATTTAACCCTCTTCAAAGTTCAACAGTGCAACGACATCTACTTAATTAAGAGTTTGATTTGTTGACACAATCAACCAGATATGCTAAAAAAAAATATTATCAAAATTTTTTTGAGGAGAACTAATAAATACCAAAAGCTTATAAATAATAATTAAAAATTAAAAATTAAAAAAAAAAAAAAAAAAAAAAACCTTCATATTTTCATTTAAACAATACCTCCCTTACATTTATAATAAAATTTATAAAAGGGTTTGCAGAAGATTTCTGGGAGGCATAAGTCTGATGAAGAATAGCAAATGCAACCAAACGCTGAGTTGAATGAAGCAGCTTTTTGTCCTGCAATAATTATAACATCCAGCTAGTCAGCAATTGATACCAAGAAACAATCATAAAAGACCAAAAGAAAGTACAATCGAACTTGATCAAGATATCAATAGACTTAAAAAGGTGAGAGCAGAATTAATGAGTTGAGAATACTTAATAAAGGAACCACCCCCCAACCCCCCAAGCACACTTTTTTTTTTAAGGTAAGCTACACACTCACCATGAGTGTCTTGAACCCAAGACCTTAACAGGAATTCAACCCAAGAACACATGTTCTCTATCCTTCTCTTCCTTCATTTTTGTTGTTTTAATTGATTAAGAGAGAGAGAGAGAGAGACTTCAGGCATGATTTAGGCCAGCCATAGTCAAAGTTACCCTTTTTTAAGACTAAGATATCCAATTATCACACCCCATGTCATAAAAAAAATATCTAGCGCATTTACACTCAAAGGCCTCAAGGAGCCGAAACACGTTGCAAAAGCATGCACCTGAGCAAAGTAGAGCACACATTTTTAAGTTACATGTCAAGTGATTTTTGTTCTTCTCGTCAGCTAGATGGGACATTTGAATCCTCGGTGACAATAATATCATATAACTAATCTGTTAAATAAAGCTAAGTACAATGGTCAGTATAAAACTACAAAATATTTAATGCAACTAAACTTAAATTAATAAAAAGTTGTAAAAAAAAAAATGATCCAATGCTTTGTTTTTGAGTGAAGCAAAGAGCAAAGAAAATTAATAACTTCATTTTAAAAGGCATGTCATTTTCATTTGGACAGCATTTCCTATTTTATTTCATATTCATGTGTGAAGTGTATTAGACTGTGAGATTTGTAATACAATAAACGTTAAATTTTAATTGGTTTCAGATCTACTAGTATTTTTATTTGAATAGCATATTTTTCAAAAAAAAAAAATCAAAATCAGAAATTTTAGGCTTGGCACTTTGCAAAGTAGAGCATTCTTTTGACAATTTAGTTACATGTTCTTTACTTTGGGTAAGAATTTCTTTTCCTCTAGTGCTCTGCACTATAAGCAGCACACTTTTAACAACACCGATCACAAAACCATTATTCTAGGGTTGCCAAAGTCAAATGAACCTAACCAACAATGCCAATAGCCTTGTAGCTCAACTGATTGGCACCTCCTGCTGTTACCAACGGAGAAATCCAGGGTTCAAATTCCCCCATCCCCAACCATTGACCTATGAAAAAAAAAAATAATCTAACCAACAGTGAACGAAACATGCACCAGGCTCTCCAAACATTGCCTATGCTGCGATTTTTTGTACTTTAAACTATAATTAGTTAATGGAAACCCAAAATAAACAAAGCAAAATAAAAGCATTGCTCTACCATAGTAATGCTAAAGCCTAATCGATAATTGAGCTAGAGATAAGACTCTTATACAGACATTAACACAAGCTTATTTTGCCTAAAATTGTACTCATTACTCATAAACCAAGAGAATAATCTATAAACCTAGTCACCCCCAAGATAATATTACAGTTTATGTTTTCCATTAATAAAAAACAAAAAATCTGAATTGATATGAATATTGAATTTGATCAATGATTTCCAAACAGCTCAATCAAAATCTTTGGACAGCAAAATTTCAGGCATTGATGGCAAAATTGGAAACAGAAATGAAAAAACCCTAACCCTAAGAGGAAGAGAGAATTGCCTGTAAAAGGAGGACGAGGGAGGAGCAAGCAACGAAGTGGCGAGCGCGAGGGAACTTGGAGTTGAAGTCGGCGGCGATCTCATCTATCGGACTTTGCTCCGACTTGAGGAGAGCGTAGAGCGTCTTCGACTCATCTGCGTTCAGCGTCTTCATCATATTCCTCTGTTTAACAGACACAGAATGAGAGAATGAAAGAATGAGAGAAAGAATTCTTGTGATCTCTCTTCTCTTCTCTGCTGACTTCTGAGTTATTATGTATGTATGTATGTAAACCTAAACCACACGTACGCACGCACGCACGGCGCGGAAACTCTTTCTATCTGCTACTGCTACTGACTTTTTAAGAGAGAGAGGGTTTCGGTTTTCTACAATCAGATTCAGAGTCCTCAATTGCCTTTTTCTATTTGCCCACTAGTGTCTTGCCATGTCACCGAATTAAGATAATTACATGTTTATTGTCCAAAATATCCTGGAATTACTTTTTTTTTTTTTTAATATATATAAGCTTTTTGTTTACCTCTTCAGATCTTGCTACATCATTATCATTTTATAGTTTTTTTAGTCTTATTTTCTTCTCTTATAATTTCTAAGTTGATAAAAATCTTAATTTGATTGCAATTCAAATTCTACTGCAATTTATTTGTCCATATCCTATCAAATATCTTCTTTAAAAGTCTTCTCCCCTCTCTCATGTGTATATTAAAAATATTTAGTATTCTCAAAAAAAAAAAAAATATATATATATATCCTATCAAATACAATATTAATGGGAAACTATTTTAAATTATAAAATAACTAGTATTATGCACGTGCGATGCACAGTTTAATAAAAAAATTATATATAAATTTTAAAAAAATATATTTTTTGATAATATAATCAAATCTAATAACAAATAAAATAGTAAAATATTTTTAAAAATTAAGTTACATAGAAAATGTATATTTTGTAATTTTTTTTTTTTTGCAAAAAAAATATTATAAAATATTTTTAAAAATTATGGCAAGTTTTAAATTTCTAAAAGCTCTTAGTAGTAAATTGTAATTTAATTTTATATATATATATGTGTGTGTGTGTGTGTGTGTGTGTGTGTGTGTGGCACTTAAAAATCTTTCCATAATACTTGCTAACATGTATAGTAGCAGAAGTGCTAATCGTATATAATTTTTTTTTTTTTGTATATATGACTAAAAACAAATTCCATAAATTACAAAAATGTAAGTATTTAGACTGTAATGTAATGTTTACCTATAAATTACCAGTTATAGCTATTTTAATGTTGCCATAAGTAAGGAAATAATCAACATGATCAATTAAGAACACCAAATCAAAAAATAATATCAATAATCAAGATGAATTGCACTATCTAAAATTAAAAAAAAAAAATCATATAATTTAAGATACATTAGACCTCTTTCTTTTTTTAGTGTAGTATACGATTACTGCAATTTAAGATGCATTAGACCTTTTAATTTAATGTAATATATGTTACTGCAACTTAAGATGCATTAGACCTCTTTTTTTGATGTAGTATACAGTTGTTGCAATTTAAGATGCATTAGACATTTTTACTCTAAAAAAAAAAAAAAAAAAAACACCACTTGGCACAACCACAGCGTCTAAGCTCAACTTTTATTATGCCTATGCGATGCATGGCTTAATAGAAAAGTATATGTAAATCAAAAAAAAAAATTTATTTCAATAATATAATTAAATTATTTATCTAAAAAAATTAAATTAAAAACTTTGAACTTATAAAGGAGATTTGAACAAAAATAAAAATTTAATAATCACATATAAACATAACACAATATATAGTATGCGTTTGGATAACGCTTATTTTAGTGAAAACTGGAAATTGAAAACTGAAAACTGGAAAAAAATAAAAAAAAGTCACTGTTCACACGTCTGGTATTGTTCATTTACCTAAAATCACTATTTATGGACAGTAAACAGTACCAGATGCGCATCCCGGGGAGGGAAAAAAAAACGCAACAAACGTGCCGCAAAAACGCTGAATACAAACAAAGCCATAATGAATTTCATGGATTTAAAATTGTCTTTATGGCTCATAAGCAAAACCTTAAATATATATATATATATATATATATATATATATATATGTAGACACACACAAAACGCAAAAACAAAGAAGGAAATACATATTTGCAATAGCGTGGATGGTAGGTTTGATAAAGCATTCCAATATGGATTTCACAAATTATGAGAGAAGGAGAATTATTGGTTATGGGGGATAGAATTGATTAGAATAATAAGTTGTGTTTCTACCTTATATCAAAAAAAAAAAAAAAATACACTAAATAAAAATTCTCTCTCTCTCTCTCTCTCTCTCTCTCTCTCTCTCTCTCTCTCTCTCTCTCTCTCTCTCTATATATATATATATATATATATATATATATATATTAGAAATCCTAACTCAATTAGGATTCAAAAGTCTTCATCTAATAGATAATCTCAAAAAATAATAATTATGATAATAATTTTTCAATTCACTTGATAATTTCAATGGGTCCTAGCCGTGAATGTTTCTCTCTAGTTGGTCTGTCTCTATAGGAAAAAGACTTAAGTTATCAAATATACAAAAAATCAGATAACGAATTCTTTTTTTTTAAATAAACAAATGACTTTATGGGGTTACCAAGTAGACTTGTATGTGTATGTATATTCCAATGTGTATGTAACTCCTTCTATTCACGTAATAAAAAATAAAAAAATAAAAAAAAGTACCCATGTGTGAAGAGGAAAAAATCACAATGAAGATTGGTTTATCTCAATAATCAAATAGATATAAATTATAACTCTCCAACTCATGCATGTGTCTACCTCTTCCTAACTATTGACATTGGTTTTTTTTTTTTTAATCCAAATAAATAAATAAAAAGTAACCATGTATGACAGTGAAGAGGAAAAAAAAGAGTAAAAAATAAAATAATAATAAAATGATTAAAATTTGGATTGTAATTAAATTAAGATTTTTATTAACTTAGAAATTAGAAAAGAAGAAGATAAGATCAAAAAAAAATTATATCTATTTTCTTAATAATCTAAAGAAATTTTTGCAACCGTAATGGATCTTCATCTTCTCTTGTTTTTTTTATTTAAATGTTGTTCAACCATTTAATCTGGAGGGGTCAAAGGCCCAATTCTAGATGATGGGCCGTGAGCAATTCTAGATGATGGGCTGTAGGCCTGTCCGAGGAGGCACGTCTGCCCGAGGACAGTAAATTACGAGAAAGGTACATAGCCTAACTCCTCGCTATGGTTTAGCCAGTATGTGGGCGGAGACGAGTTGTCCGAGGAGGATTACCTCTTCGGATGATCAAAGAGACAACCAAGATGAACGCTCCAGCATTTATTCTGATATTTCAAGGGATTCTTTTGATATATGAAGATCCAGAAAGCAAATAGGACAGGTGAAAGCAATAAGATATTATGTAAAAAGCTGCTACCACCACATTTATTGTCCTGCAGCTAACCCTATGGCTGCATTAATGAGGAAGGGATGTCTGAACAGTGACTCTCAACCTTTACAGCAGCCGTGTAAAGACTTTAAGGGAAGATTGATGGGACAAGTATCAAAGAAAGGTCATCTAACTGGCACGTGAGAAAAAATGGAGTATAAAGAGAGCTAAAGGCAAGGAAAAAATGGGATTGGAACATTGTAAGAGGAAAAAACAGGAGCAGTAAAAAGGGAAAAAGAGTGATAAGTTGTACACTTTCGTATAACTGTAATTCCATCCTCTTCGGACTAAGTCGAGGACGACTTTATATAACATCAGCGTTCTGTTTCTGTCACTTTGGTCTCAAATATATCTGGACAACTGTTGATTTCATTCTAAGCCCAGTTTTGCTAGCCCACTTTCTATAAATTCATTGCAGGGATGTTTTGGGCCTAAGTCAATCCCACTCGTGAGGCAGCTTCCCAAAAATTGTGTCCTTACATAATCCATAAGGAAGAAACTTATGCATGGCAACTACTGAAGCCAATGTATTGATAATAACAATAGTTTTTAGAGAAAAAAGAAAAAGACTTGCCTGGAGATCAATTTCTTGAATGGAGTTTTTCTTTTGTTGGTACATATTATAAATATCACATCTTTGCAAATTTGTAACAACAATAGCATCCCGGTTTATTGAAGTATTCATAATTCAAGATTAGTTTATCGAAACAAATTTATTATAAAATAAATGTACACAATTGAAGCAGATAAATTTGTATTTCGATACAAATTTACTATGTAAAATTAATGTATGACTATATTGGTTACCTACAATTGTTCATTGCATATATGATTTATTTACAAGAATAGTGTTTCTTTGCTTTTTGTTGGCAAATTCTACAGATCTTGATAGTCGTAAACTCATAATAGATTTTCATTTTGAAAGACAAATCAAGTGCATGTAAAATGTAAAAAAATTCTTGCCAGTGGTGGTAGTGACATCTTCCATGTCAAACGACTTCTAAGAGAAAGAGAGAATTTTTTTTTAACCGAGAGAGAGAGAGAGAGACTTAGTTTGAAAATTAAAGGAGTCAATATATAATAGTAAAATATTAATATTTGGAAGTGGTATTTGATGTGAATAAGATTTCAATTGTGACCAAATTCATCTTCTCCTTTCTGTTTTTTATTTTTATTTTTTATGTTTTATGCGTCTTAATCTTCATATAATTAGTTTTTTTTTTTTTGTTCCTTGTAATTCATTTTAATTAGAAATTTTTGTATTCCTGTTTTATCTAATTAGTTTTGGGTTGATATTTGATTCGGATTGGGTTTATCTAATTAGTTTTTGTTGGTCTTTGTAATTAGAAGTTGACATGAACAAAAAATCTAATGCTAATCTAATATTAGTTGGTTTTAAATGTTTTCTTTTTAAAATCTAAAAATCTAAAAAAATTTCTTCAATTTGGTGAAACCACTTAACGTAACCACGACGTCTAAGCCCAACTTTTATTATATAGTATACGAATATATGATATAATATATGATATGATTTTACTATTAACTTTTAATTAATAGTTTTTTATATATGACTTTATAACTTTTGATCAAGGCAGTGGCCCTAGCTATACCAACCTATACCATGAGTTGCTTCAAGTTGCCGGACTCTCTTTGTGATGAGTTGACAGCTATGATAAGGAAGTTTTGGTGGGGACAAAGAAAGGATGAAAAGAAAATCCCTTGGTTGAGTTGGGAAAAAATGTGCGAACCTAAGTCAAAAGGAGGTATGGGTTTTAAAAACCTAAAACTTTTTAATTTGGCTTTGTTGGCAAAACAAGGATGGCGACTCCAGGTAGGCCATGACTCTCTAGTATATCGAGTTTTAAAGGGCAAATATTTCCCAAGGTGTGATTTTATAGATGCTACAATTGGTAAGTCCCCATCATACACATGGCGTAGCATACTGGCAGCTCAACAACTAGTTAGAGATGGTTCGAGGTGGAGAGTTGGAAATGGAGCTAATATCCGTATATGGGAGGATAAGTGGTTACCAAGTCCTTCCACATATAGGATAAGCTCTCCCAGATTGTTCCTGCACTCAGACACTTGGGTACAAGAATTGATAGATGCAACTTCTGCTGAATGGAAAGCCACGGTCATTGATACATTATTCCTTCCCCACGAGGCTGAAGTTATAAAGAGCATACCTATCAGTTCTCGACAACCACCTGACAAAATCATTTGGACAGAGACACGAAATGGGTTGTTTACGGTACGCAGCGCTTATAGGTTGGCTGTGAATCAGTCTATTCAAGCAAACAGGGGAACTAGCTCAGACACAAGCCATTTAAGGTGCTTCTGGAGGAGAATTTGGAGCACACAGGTTCCGCATAAAATTTGCCATTTTGTCTCGCGAGCATGTCGAGATGCTTTGCCGACGAAACAAAACTTGCGGAAAAGGAAGATAATTCAGGAGGAAACTTGTGAAGGGTGCAGTGAGGCGCCGGAGATTGTGGGACATGTTCTTTGGGAGTATCCGAGAGCTAGGGAGGCATGGGGATGCTCTAAATTGGTGTTTCGGCCAGCTACTGGTTTGAACTTGTCCTTCTAAGACGTTATGTGGAATGTGCTGATGTATGATGATGTGGGAGATGACCACGTAGGATTAACAGCCACTATTGCATGGGCACTGTGGCATAATCGGAATGAAACCAGATATGGTGGAGTTCGAAAGTCTGGGCAACAACTATCACGTTGGGCGTCGAATTACTTGTCGGAGTATAGGACAGTGGTAGCTCAAAATAACCCAGCACCATCCTTACCTCCGCAGGGTGTTGCATGGTCTCTTCCAAGGGGTGGCCACTACAAAATTAACGTGGATGGGGCTGTTTTTCTGAAGCAGAAAGCTACGGGAGTTGGAGTGGTGATCCGAGATGAGGAAGGGAGACTTGAAGCAGCGCTAAGCAAGAAGATACATGCACCTTTGGGGGCTGTTGAGGCAGAGGCGAAGGCTTTCGAAATAGGTTTGCTGTTTACCAGGGATATCGGAGTGCGTGATGTTGTGTTGGAAGGAGTTTCACTGATAGTTCACAACGCACTCTGCAATTTTTCTTCGCCTCCTTCTTCTATTGACACGGTGATCTAGGGCATACAAGACATCTGTGGAGACTTTAGGACTATTGGCTTCTCACATGTCAGAAGACAGGGCAATGTTCCAGCCCATTTACTAGTAAAGCATGCATCTAGCATCATTGATTATGTAGCTTGGATTGAAGAGGACCCTTGCTGTATTAGGCAAGCTCTTATCCATGATGTAACCTCGTTTTCTCATATGCAATAAAATTACTTCCACCTTTCCCATCAGAAAAAAAAAAATATTAGCTTCCTTTAAAGTATTGATATCTATTACTTGGCAATTTCTATCGCAACAGATTGTCAATGTTAATCATTCCATCTAAAAATTACGGCTAACCATAACATTATATATACAGATTCTTTATTATTAATACTATGGCTCTCTCCTCCCATATGGTGATTAAAAAAAAAAATTTCTTTTCTAAAAAAAAAATCTCAATCTCAAATTGCTCTCTCTTTTTTTTAGAATTATTCTCAAATTGCTCCTTTTTTTTTTATGCTCTCAGATTGCTCATAATACCAAGAGACCTTTTCCATTACACACCTTCAGTGTTAGGCAACGAAGCAAAGCTCTTTCTTTAGCTCATTACGCCAAGAATTACAATTCATTCATGTTCATTGCCTCAAAAGGGAGTGTTCAAGTTATTATGAATTTTGATGCTGAATAATAATTTTAATGCGTAACAATTAGGGCCGGTCCTTCCACTAGGCCAATAAGCAATTGCCTAAGGCCCCCAAGTGGAAGGAGTCCCCAAAATTTTAGAAAAGAAGGGGTAGAAGGCAAAAAAAAAAAAAAAAAAAAAAAAAAGGTTTCAGATGAATCTAAAAAAATCCGACACATCCTTTTGATCAAAAAACAAAATTTCTATTATATTCGGTTAAATATTAGTTGTACAAAAAAAAAAATTGGTCTAAACAAAATCAATTGTCCCAAAAATAACATCATTATACTCTAGACAAACCAAAATTCAACAAAATAAACTACAAATCCGGTCTAAGAAATTAACCATAAAACAATCGCAAATCAAAACAAATAAAAAACCTCAAATCCCTAAAATTTTTACCGTTTCTCTTTCTCATTCTTGCTCAGCTTCAGCTCTTGCTCTCCACCTCTCTCATTCTTTCTCTCCACTATTGTTAGCTGCCTGGCTCAGGCTACCTCCGATATAAATTATCCGATCACATTGATCTGAAAACTCTGAACTAACTAAGGAGTGAAGAGTGAGGACTGCCGACTGCCTTTTTTTTTCGATGCTGTGTTTTTTTGACTTTTGAGGTATTATGCTTGGCTTTCTCTACTTTTTATTTGTTAAGACTGAGCCTGTTTATATTGAGTTATGACTAGACGTTTGGGCTTTTAGGGGTTTTTTTTTTTGTTAAGCCTGCGTTTTTTTTTTTTTTTTTTTTGCTATAGGTGTAATAGGATTTGTTTTATGTTTTTTGTGGGTGGGTCTTATTAATAAGACTTGTGTGGCTATCTTAGCATCTTCTTGGCTGGGCTGGGCTGGGCTTGTAATTTTGTTATGGCTGTACGTAACTTTTTTTCTTTAATTTTAATCTTGTGTTTATATATATATATATATATATATATATTAGTTATTGGTAATATAATGAATAAATCTTTATTTATGCAGGTTGAGATTGCTAAAAACTTGTTATTGTTCAGTGAAATTATAACAATACTTTTTATATAAATCAGGTTCTATTTCTCATTTGCTATACACTTGAAAGTTATTTTTTATTTTAGTTTTTATCAATATATTGTTTGATTAGAAATGTCTACTAGAAAATATGCATCTGAATATGAAAAATTTTAAAAAAGGAAAAGAAAAAACTAATTGAGTTTCAAAAAGAATCAATGGATAAATTTGTTATTAATGATAAACAAAATATAACACAAAATTTTGATGAAAATATCACAAATGAACAAAAAAATTCACCAAAAATGGATTTTAAATGAAATATATTATAATATAAAAATATTAAATAAATATTAATTTAATTAATACATAAGTATAGAAAATGCCTCATTTTAGTTCTCGCCTTAGGCCCCAAAATGTCTAGGGCCGACCCTCGTAACAATTTTACTATTAGCTTTGTTTTCAATGCCTAAATCAATTCCCATGAAGTCTCCCTTTTCTTAACTCAACAACCTTTTTTTGTTTTGTTTGGTATTAAAGGAAAAATGATTTGGCTAGGAATGGGATCCTTCTAATAAAATGTAGATTCGAGGGAAAACATGGCGTGTTGACTGAAACCATGTTTTATGTCCCTACTAGGAACAAGATAAGTTCTAGTGTTGGAAAAGTTTAGTAGTGACCCATTAGATTTTACTAATAATACAATTTTAGTCCTTTGGTCTATAGTAAATTATATATTGATGATAGTTACTGCCTTTTCCAAGTAGCTGCCTTTTCCAATTTAAATGATGAAATTTGCATAGCTATTCATTTGATTGATAAATTTGTTTAAAATTGTTTTGGTTTCAATGATGACCAGTGTTTATTTTAGGGAGAGTCTCCTCAAGTTTTGTTCTTGTTCTTAGATAAATAATTAGCAAAGAAGGGTAAAAGTGTACAGTTATTATTAAATTGCATAATTCTTGCTCTCATTTGTGAGCTTTGCAGGGTTACATGTACTGCATGGTGCTTTTAAAACTGACCTAGAAGTTTGTAGAATTGGTGGTGTGTTTAAGTTTGGAATAGTTGTGTGTGTTTACTAATTGAATTTGAGACTCTAACATTAATTAGGTCATTTGTTTAGAGAAATTAAACAACTACATGGAAGATTTATGTGTTTGTATGTTTGCTTTGTTTACTGTGTGCCTAATTATGCATGGAGGTGAGATAATAAATTTGTGCAATCCTACTAGGCAAGAAGCAAAGGCAACCATGAAATTTCAAAGGGTGATTGGAAATGATAATCTAAATGGAAGTGTTTGCTGGATGACATGACTTAACAATTCCTATTAAGAAAAGTATTAAGTAGTTCCATTGGTTTTATAATATTCATTGTTTTTAAATTCATTTTTTTTCTAAATTATGCAACAAGTCAATTGTATATCAATGATATGTTCTCCATGACTAAATTTTGGTTTTATATATAGCTATTCAATTAGCATCTGCATCGCACGGGTTAACGACTAGTTAGATTAAATTGCAATTTTTTTTGTGGGTGCAATTAAATTGCAAATTTAACATTGGGGTGATTTTAATTTTGTCCCTTAAATTTATTTGTTCCCCTAACATTATCAATCATATTTTAGAGAGAAACATCAAGAGTCTTATAACTCAACTTACACAACCTGATGTTTTTCGTGAAGGCATCCAAAGTTCAAATTCTCTACTATAAACTATTGATGTATCAAAAATATATATTTCAAAGAGAGGGTTTTATTTATCTACTATTAGCTTTTGCAATTGTCTTGCTATTTGTCCAATAGTTCTTTGCCCTGTCAACAAATCATGGAAAAGAAAAATGTAAGAAAAATGTGTTCCTTACCATAATAAAATTTTCCATTTTACTTATTATTATTTTTAACTTTTTTTTCAGAGAGAATTTCAACCTATGACGTCCGCTTCTTATGATATCTTTTTATCATCCAATCAAGACACCAAACCAAGACACCCCTGTCAACAAATCATAGAAAAGAAAAATGTAAGAAAAATGTGTTCATCTCTTTATCATTAGACCAAGACATCAATCAATTTTTTATTTAGGAGGAGATTAAACCTCAGATCTCTTATTCAACCATCAGAGACTTTACTAGTTGAGCTAACTGAAACCATTTTCCTATATATTATCTTTATATATTAAGAGGATTCAAAAAGTTAGATATGGCTTAAAAAAATATCAAAAATACCTCTAATCTAATTAGATAATCCTTATTCTTAAAAAATAAAAAATAGGGTTAAAATTTTAACTCAACAAAATTCAAAAAAAAAAAAAAAAACTACTGTAGAAACTTTTTTCCTAAAAATTAGCATAATTTCTATCTAAACATATTTCACGTACGTTTGATACATTTTTTTCCCTAAAAACTAGTACACACTAAACTCAACAATTTACTCCATTTCAAATCCTACATTTTATTTTTATAAAAGTCATTTTTTATGTAATCTTACTAACAATAGATAAATTTAAATTGAAAAATTATATTAAATTCAAAATTAAAAAAAGAGCCTCATTGCACGTGCAGAGCGCGCGTGATGAGGTTCGTTAATATTAAGTGCTTGAAGAGTGGTGGTAACATATTTAGTATGTTTCCAAAAAAAAAAAAAAAAAGATCTCGAGTAAAAAGAAAAAAAAAATTAAAAATTAAGTAAATTTAAATCCTAATTTTTTTTTCAAGGGTAGGCTATATTTTGCTTATTATGGTATTACCTAAGGAGAAAAATATTTATAGATAATTTTGCAATAACTTTTTTTTAATTGTTTTGAGATTTGAGATTTGCAAAATTACAATATAACGTTGTTTACAGTGATTATGATTACTATAATAACTAGTCGCTAACCCATACGACGCATGAGATAGTTAACAAATGTTAAATAATTTTAGGCATCTATTACCTCAAGCTTTTTTTAAGTATTTACACCATCTGTATTTTGCATAGAAGTCTCAACCATGTTGCCACAATCCATAAACGAAAATGAAATTTCAAACAGGGTGTGAAACACCTATGAACATTTAGACCCCCAGATTAAAAATACCAACTTAGGCTTACAACCAAACAATATTTGTGCGAAAAATGAAATGTAAGTTTTAACCAAATTGGTAACACACTCTAAAGCATAATTAATAACCAACACAGCAGTAATTAAAAGGTAAAGAAAAAGGGAAGAAGGATGCAAACACAAAGATAACACGGCGATGTGTTATCGAAGAGGAAACCGAAGCATTCGGCAAAAAACCTCTCCGCCACCCTCCAAGCGGTCAATAATCCATTAGAGAATAAAGTTGTGATACATGAATAGCAGAAGACCCTCCAAGCCTAATCTACCCAGTGCACCTAAGCCCTCCAAACTTCTTGCTCTAACAGGGTTACGCCATACCTTATCTTTTCTAGCTTATCGGATCTCGCAATCTCCCATTGCATCAACCAAAGTGAATTAGTCCCTTTTGAACTGCTTTTCAAGTACCAAAATACCTCCTCACTGATATGGGTATGGTGAGATAAGGATTTGGCTAAATATACCTCTCAAGGATATGTCAATAGAGAGGATGAGAGTAGAAGAATTTGGAGAATCAAGGATGAAGATTGTGGATGAGTCAATCTTGTTTTTCTCTAGAGTTTTTCTCTCAAAATTCTCTTTGGAGGCTCTCTACATTTCGTGGGTATAAGGGATATTTATAGTAGGGTGTATGAGGAATGCGAAAAGTCAATTACAACTAAACAGAGCTTTCTGGGGACTTGAGCTTGCGACTGGAACAAGTCGTGAGTTTAAGTTGCGAGCTAACTGCCTAGCCAGATTGAAAGTTTATCTTATAGTGCAACAGCTGGCGTGACCCTTCAGCTTCCCCTGCGTGCTTCTCGCGTGTGCCAATCCAGCGACTCGCCAGTCGCGAGCCAATTGCGAGGCTCTTCTTGAGTGCACACTCTTGAGCTTTTCTTCACACTCTCTCATGCATTACCCTTACATGATTTCCACCTAAATACAGGGTTTCTAAATGCTGAATTACAAGCAAATTTAGCTCAGAATAAAGCCAACAAAATGATTGAATAAATTCAACCTTACAATCTCCTCCTTTGGCTATTCCATGAAAAAACCCTAAAACAAATTCTAGACTTAACATGTGAGTTGGGAATAGTTGAACAAAACTTACTCACACTTATCTCTAAAATCTGTGAAGCTCTTGAACCATACGGACAAGTATTTCCTAAAAACAACAATACAATACAATCATTGTAAGCATAAATTTTGAAATGCATATGGAGCAAGCACAATGCGATCAAGCAATAAAGATTGGAGCAATAAAGCATAGCTTGACCAAACATGAACAAACACTATAAATAGTGATCACAATAAACATTCACATAAGGAATGAATATCTGGACATGCAAGCTAATAAGCTCAATGCAAAGTATCATTTGCATGTCTAACACTCAATCAATACAAAAACTCAAGGTAATTGTATCAAGGATATAAAATCCAATAAGGGCACAAGAGTGATGTACTAAAAGAAATGCATAACATTAACTAAAAGTACTGAGCTATAAAGCTAAGGTACAAACATAAAATACTGAATAAAAACTGAACTAATTAAACCAGAGTACCAACAGTTTTAAACAAGAGCACTGTAACCATAAAATATAAGAACTAAAAATAACAGAAACCATAAGCAACATAAATTAGGAGTGCTAAAAGTTTTCTCCCCCTCAAAAAGATGCTCCCCTTTAAGAGTTACTCTTGTTCCATATCTCCCCCTATCATCACCACTCCCTCTTTTTGTCATAGAATAGCTAGTCGTCATTTTCTTCTAGCTTCCTTTGAATTTGGTCCAATTGAGTTTGGAGGGAGGTAAACTTTGCATCACAACGAATGTTGTGATGGTGCTGGAGAGAGGCAAGTCCGGACATCTTAGTGTTTATGTCGTGGACGGATGCCATGATGGTGTCTAACTTCTCATCGTAAGAGGATAAGCTAGAGCGTGAACCACTATGAGAAGTTGGAGTCTTTGTTTTGATTCCCTTCCGGCTATGACCAATGCTAGTGTTGAGCGTACGAATGTTGATTAGACTTGGCTTCAGGTAGGGAGACTCATCTTCCGATGGATGAATGCCTTTGAGTTTCAATATTCTTGAAATGAGGCAGCAAAAAGGAATGCAGGTCATTGAGTCAGTTCTTGTAACAGTTTTGCGCAAAATATGAAAAATATGAGCGCAAATATCGATCTCTTCATCAGTAATTAGATCATGAAGGAACAAAGCTCTCTTGAGATTCATGTACTGTTGGAAAATCTAGTTTTGCATCTCATACAAAACACATAGCGGAGGCATCAAATGTAGATCTATTTCATTCATGATTGATAGCATGCACTATGTAAATTTCAGAATTTAAGAATGAAATAGCATATCTTGGTGCAGTGAAATTCAAAACAAAAGATTAGAAGTACTTGGGAACACTTTTAATCTTCACTCCAATTCCACTTTACGCTCAAGAAGTGTGGTCTCTCAATCAATTTCTAAGGGAGAATAATTGAGTGGCTTCACTCACACATACACACCGTTTTACAATGATGTATCTTTTCTTATGTTCAAAAAATTTTGTATATTTCTCTCTTTATAACTAACTGATTATCTAATTGGGCTGGCTTATTGGGCCTTTCTAATTGGGCTTTAGTATGTGACTTGGAGTGAGACCAAAAGAGACCAATAAGACACTAGCTCCAATAGGCCTTGGGCTTTTCTGTCAACTCTTGACAAGCCCAAGGTTACTATTAATTATATTTAATACTACTATATAAATACAATTGCACTCTAGGCCTTATTGATAAATTATATCCCAATACTTTATTATACATGCAACCATTTCATTAAAATATTCATAGTAATACAAAGTTATGAATGTTGACTACCACTTTGAAGATTACTACATCTTAATTCTTGAGTACATGGTTTAATCCTTTATAACATTCATCATATATTTATGAAATTCAATTTCAAAAATATATACTTTAATAACTCCTTACTAAAGTGGTTGGGCCCAACATTTGGAATAACCAACCCCATTAAACTTATCTTAAGAGAATATTTTATATCTCCGTTAAGAGATTATGAATTCCATCTTGAGAATATATGTTCCATCAACACTAAATACAGCTGCCCATCATACTGAGGTTTTGATCGTGACTTTTAGATCTCACTCCTGATATATCAAAGAAACCTACACCTCATGATCAAATCCATTATTTTCTCAGGATTTAGAGTTGATGTAAATAGAAGTCGTAAGATTTATTATTCATTTGACAGTCGTTAGGAGAATAATAAATCTCACAGCAGTCCAGTTCAATATGTCTTAACTTTAAAACATATCAACATACCAATTAGAAGTCTCCACTTCCATGATCAAGACAAATCATCTTAGTTGATATGTTATAGTCTTCGCAGATGAAATACTCAATTTCATCACCGACTATTAACTAAAATTCTGAGTTTACAAAGAACTTGTAATTTATATCTTTTGTTACTAAATCACGTACTATGCATCTCATAGACTAAGATAATATCCCATTAGTTCATTAATAAATAGTCTTATATAATTAAACAATTTAATCATTTATTGCATGCCAATAAATTGGATTTTAGGGCATTAACCCCAACATGTACCTGGTGCTGGATAGAGGATATAGATTGTGGAACATGATTATTGTAAGTACCCTCAGTTCCGGGGATAGTGAGGAAACACTGATTGAGTTCCCATTTGGTGAGAATTCCAAGTTTCTTCCAAGAGCGTGCCGAAGTAAATCCTCATCTGGAATCATCATATATCGGTGGATTAGTAAACATCGGCCGGTTGATGTGTAGGATTTCTGCTAGATAAACGGGAGTCACTGAGAAAATTTTTCCTCTAACCCAACATTTGAACTCTTCTCCCTCAACAATGGCATTAGTATAGAACTCTTTTACCAAATTCTCGTATGCATCATCAAGGGTGGAGAGAAGGAAGTTCCAATCCTTGGTGGCGAATCATTTAGGGATGTTGGTTTCCAGGAGAGACAACTGGTCAACAGCCCTTTCGAATAGCAATAAGGCTTCTTTAAAGAAGTTCTCATAGGTCTGAAGAGCAGTGTAAGAACTGAACTTGTTAGGGTCATACACTCCTCTGTCTGTGATCAGGTCCTCTTTGACCTAGGAGAAAGATCATCTACATCAATCATAGGCTCTTTCCCTTTGCTTCTGCCTCCTTTCACAGCTGATCTTTTGAAAAGAGACATTTTCAAGCTGCATCAGTTACGCCAAAGAGCAACAAAATCCACACAAGATAACAAACTCTATTAGCACTGAGTTAGTCCTAAAACAGAAAAAAAAAAAATTTAAAATCATGAGATTAAGGTCTTAATCATGTCATTGAATGTGGGTGTCTCACAAATAACACATTGTGCAACGAAAGGCGGGGTGTAATAGCATATAAGCAACACAATCCACACAGCAATCTCACAAAAGCATCAAATACCCATATTCAAGCATCATATTCATAGATAACATTAAAATCACCCAATTCAAGAAATCTTAGATAAGAAATGTGAAATACATTGAGAAAGAAACAAAACCCATACCTTTTTCTTGAAGATTGGTGAAGATGTAAGGAAGAATATGGAGAGTTTGTGTGTGAACACGGTGATTTTGAAAAAGAGAAATACGGACAAGAAGATGAATAGTCATTGATGATGCTTCTTAAGATCAGTAGGCTGAACGCTCTAGACTTAACGATCCTCTAGGCCTGTAAAGAAAAATGAAGAATCAAGGGAGACCGGGGTTGGCCGGTCTAAGACCCTCCGATGATTAAGTCAGTTTTTCTCCTTTCCATTGATAAACTCTCAAATTTGTAGGAAGTTATTCTAAAGAGATTCACTTACTTTTTTTGTCGGAAATAGATGTTTATATAGGGCTATGGGAGCGGTTACCTTTTAATAACTTCCCCCTTCATTTGTGGAGGTCAGAAGATAACTGCTATAAGCAGTTAAGTTTTTGTCGAGAAGTTACACCGAGGTTCAAGGAAGGTTCAAGGACCTCTCCACGTCCGTACTTTTCTATCCATGGTACTTCAAGTGAGGTTCGTCCATGTTTGGACGAGTAATGGAGGTCGTCAACTTTTGGACGACCTTTCTTGGCTGTGGACGGGTTATGTTCAGTCGCCCATGTATAGACGACTCTGCTTTGGGGTTGATTTCTTTAGGATTCAAAGTCTGTGGACGAGCTTGGGAAGACCACCCATGGACGAGCTTGGGCTCTATGGACAAGTACATTTGATGAGCCATGCCCATATCAGTCATAATACGCAAGGGAAAAATGAAAAGACTCTTAAAGCGCAAAACACACATTTTTTGCGATTGGAATGAGTTGCGAACTAATCGCCAGTGCAAGTCGTCAAAAACCAGTGTGACAAAATTGAAAAATTTGTCTAAGTGTTTTTTGCGACTAGAAGTTCCACTCGCGAGAAAGTCGCGAAAGGAGTTGCGAACCATTCTGAGTAAACCTCGCAACTGGAGCTTCCACTCGCAAACCAGTCGCCAACATGAGTCGTGAAAATCCCAAAAACCTAGATTTTTGAAATTTTCTTAAGTGTTTTTTGCAACTGGGGCTTTGACCTGCCATAGAGTCGCCAGGAGCTTCTAAGTAAGCTTGTGACTGGGGCTCGCGACTTGCTTGACCCGCGAGGCAGAGTCACTAAAACAGGGTTGCATAGTTTTTTAAAATTTTGATATTTTTCACAAAGATCCAAAAACAATTAAAACACTCAAAAATCTTTTTGTGTTTGATCAACATATAAGTGAACACGTGCAACATAGTTAATCAAGTACAATCACACAAATGAATAAGGCATTCATTGAACATAGACATGTGTGATGTGTGTGGGTACCAAAAATGAGATAGTCCTTAGTCTAATGTGAAGTTTCAATGATCAATTCAACAAAGTCATATACAATTAGCACGAGGAAAAGTGACCTATCTCAATTATGGAAATATGCATATATGACCTCCCACAAAACTTGATAACATAATTTTGAAGCTTTTCATTTGGCTTCACATACAATTCATAGCATTTGATCCTTTTTGATCTTTACATCTCTTTTTGAGATCAATGCCTGAAATTTTTGATATTTCAATTTGATGAACAAACCTTTGGCTTTTGGGCATTATATATTCTCATAAAAATTGCTTTTCCTTTTTTCTAGTCAAATACTAGTATGCGTGATGGCTTTTGCAGCTCATAGTCTCTTATCATTTGAGATTTATATTTGTTGAGCTCTTTAAGCAAAAAAAAAAAAAAAAAAAAGAGTGGGAAGATATATAGGCACAAGTCTATGCAAGTCTTAAGATTAACAAAACCATTGACTAATCATTCATGACAAATTTGAAGATCTATTTACAACAGTCACATAGATGTCAAGAGTTTTCCCACAATGATAAGAGTACATAGAGAACAAGTTACGCTCGTAAATGCACAATGCCATTAGTACAAAGGTACAAGACAAAACATACTTGTGACAATACACAACAATGTCAATCAAATTTTTTGGATTTTCTACTTTTTATGTGTTTTTGGATTTTTGACACAAATGCAAGTAAAGATTGACAAAAAAAAAATAAAATGTAAAGGCATTCAAAGCAAATAGCAAACAAACAGAACATGGTATACTTATACCCAACAAAGTAGTGTGTGCCCTACAATAGAGAAATCAAATCAAGATAAAGAGGTAAAGCACACATCACATATGAGATTCAAGGAATTGTACCAACACTGATGGTTTTACGGAGTGATTCAAACCATGAACCATGGAGAGGCTTGGTGAGGATGTCCGCCTTTTGATTGTTTGTATGTATGAATTTAAGACATACAACTTTATCTTTCACCAAATCTCAAATGAAGTGGTAACGTATCTTTATGTGTTTTGACTTTGAATATTGAACCGAATTCTTAGAGAGATTTATAGCACTGGTGTTATCATAGAAAACACATATTGTATTTTAAGGAATCCCATAGTCATGAAGTAGCTTTTTCATCCAAAGGAGTTGTGTGCAGCAACTTCCAGTAGCTATGTACTCTGCTTCAACCGTAGATAAAAAGACAGAATTTTGTTTCTTGCTCATCCAAGAGACAAGATTGTTTCCAAGATAGAAGCAGCCACTTGAAGTACTCTTTTGATCATCCACACTTCCAGCCTAATCTGCATCTGAATAACCTGCAAGGCAAGCATTAGAGTCCTTTGAGTTCCACAAACCATAATCTGAAGTTCCATTGACATATCGTATGATTCGCTTCACCACAGTCAGGTGGGATTCTTTCGGAGCAGCTTGATATCGAGCACAAACACCCACGCTAAAAACACTATTCGGTCTACTAGCCGTAAGGTAGAGTAAACTCCCAATGATACTCCTATACAAGGTTGGACTCACTTCTACCTCGGAAGAATCAACATTAAGCTTTGTGGATGAACTCGTGGGAGTAGAGGCATGCTTTTTGGAATCTAAACCAAACTTCTTAACAATGTTTCTAGCATTTTTTCTTGTGAAATGAATATGCCTTCCTTCTTTTGTTTGACTTGAAGACCCAAGAAAAATGTGAGCTCCCCAACCATACTCATCTCAAATTCTTTCTTCATCTCCTCGGAGAACTCTATAGCTCGAGAATCAATGGTAGCTCCAAATACTATGTCATCAACATATACTTGGGCCATTAGAAGGTAATCTGCATCATTCTTGACAAATAAAGTCCAGTCGGCATACCCTTTTTTGAACCCTCTATCCAAGAGGTAATCGGTAAGTCGATCATACCAAGCTCTATGAGCTTGTTTCAAGCCATAAAGAGCTTTCTTCAATCTCAGCACATGGTCTGGGTAGTGAGGATCTTCGAAGCCTTTGGATTGTTCAACAAACACTTCTTCATTCAGGTAGCCATTTAGAAATGCACATTTCACATCCATTTGGTAGAGTTTGAAGTTCATAGTGCATGCAATTGACATAGGAATGCGGATAGACTTAAGTCTTGCCACGGGAGCGAAGGATTCATCAAAATCTACTCCTTCTACTTGAGTGTATCCTTGAGCCACTAACTGAGATTTATTCCGAATAATCTCTCCATCTTTATTTGTAATATCCTGAAAAAAAAAATGATTAAAAGAAAGGTTATTTAAGTAAATAGGTTTATGGGGTCAATTTTATAATTGATATTTTTAAGGGGTTTTTAGAAAATAAGGTTGAAACCTTAGCTATATAAGCTTATTATGTCAATGTATATTTGAAGAGATATTTTGAGAGAGGAGACTACTCAAAGGATTGAAGCAGAGAAAAATTGACTATACTCTTGAGGTAAGAATCTAAAGATCTCTTTTTTTTTTTTTTTTTTAATCAAATCTATTCTTTATTTAGAATTAAAGTATTTTTGTATGTGATGACTTCGCCAACAGTGGGACTTTTTAGACATGGCCATATGGTTCTGTTCTGCATCATTTTTTTCTTAAAGGAGTATCGGATTGATGGAGTTTAAAAAAAAAAAAAATAGAAAGGTCAAGTAGACTTGGGTTAGGTGACGTTTGACAAAAAAAAAAAAAAAAAAAAAGAAAAGAAAGAAGAAGAAATGAAGGAGAAGCACACGTCCTGTGACATAGCCTACTATTTCTAGGCTATAGCATCTTTTAAGGCATAAGGGTGGCAGAATATATAAAGAAGAATATTACTAGGTGGAGTTTTGGTGTGAGAAAAACAAATAACTATAAGATATTTTTATAGTCTTTTGACCGGGTACCGTTATAAGTTACATTTTTAAAACTATTTGATTATTGAGTAAGAATATTTAAAAATTGTTCTAGGTGATATCTAAAGATTTTAGAGGAATTGTTAAGGAAAAAGTTTCTTTTGGTATGGCTTTTGGAGGTAAGTAACCTTATCCTAATTGGTTTTATTTTGCGTATTTTAATTACTGAAATTGTTTATAGTTATTACAATCTTATTTCTATTGTACTACTGATTTCAAGGAAAGAATTATTACAAATATATCTGATTACTGAATATATGATGTAATTCATGTAATTGTTTTTAGCTATACTGATTCAAAGTAAGGGTAAAGAATTCTCACAAATACATGTGAGTTTTGAATGTAAGGTTTATTTTATTTAATTGTTTTATAGTTATAATGATTTAAAGTAAATAATATAGAAATATCACAAATAGATTTGAATATTGAAGATATGATTATATAAATGTGTTTGAATAAGATATGTTTGTTAGAAACTATGATTTTATATATATGATTATGAATAATTTGACTATGAATTTATTCTGATACCCAGCCAATGGGGGTTATTCATTGGTACTCTGATACTCTGATACCCAAGCCAATGTGGGTTATTCATTGGTACTCTGATACCCAAACCAATGGGGGTTATTCATTGGTACTCTGATACTCAGCTAATGGGGGTTATTCATTGGTATTTTAATACCCAAACCAATGGGGGTGATTCATTGGTACACTGATACCTAGCCAATGTGGGCTATTCATTGGTACTCTGATGCCCAGTCACGGGGATATAGCGTGACCATAGTCATAAGATTATTAAAAATATGAATTACGTTTGAATATTTGAACTATTTTGAGTCTTTAAAACTACATATGTGAATTTGGAAATGTTTGAGCATTTGAGCTATTTTGAGTCATTAAAACTGCTTATGTATTTTTTGGAACATATTGTAAGTTATAACTTTGATATGTGAAAAAACTGAGTACTTTCTAAACTATCTATGATATATTTGTCAGATTAAAGTATATGGTCTATTTGCAACTTGTTATTTTTAAGACTATGAAAATTCTTTAGTTATTTTTGAAAACCCATAATATATTACAACCTTTGAAGACTTTTATAACATTTTATTACTTTACAGATTTATTGCTTGATAGAACTTATTAGGACTTTGGTTACTTATTGAGTTGTCAACTCACCCTCCCTTTTTCCCCCTCTAGTTTCAGATTGTGAAGAATATCAAGTTTTGGGAGTTTTGATGTTGTGTTGTGAGCAGAAAAAGAAGCTTTGTGATACTGGGATTGGATAGTCTTCTAATAGTTTTATATTTATTGGCCAATTGGCATTATGTATATGAGGTTTGGAATTTATTCTTATTAAATTATTGGAGAGCTATTCATAAAAATTTTGTTGAGGTATTTTAGATTTATTTGATTTAATTTTTGAGGATAAATTTTAGTTGCTAAGAAGGCCTTGCACACTTGTAAGTGCTTGTTTTATAAGTGTGCGGCAGTTGTCACGTGCCTATCTTTATACTTGGGTTCAGGGCGTGACAATTATAATGGTATCAGAGCTTAGGTTATGATCTTGTAGACTCTATACTAAGATTTGATTTGGAATAAAGTTTGTGTACTAGGGATTATGGTTTTAGTCATTGTTTATGAGGGTCATTAGGTCATAGATAGTGTTCTTTTGATGACTTGACGAGAAGTGTAAGTGAGGTTCCATCATATGATGATTTGTGAGATCATATTTGAAGGTTTTGATACTTATGTCTATGTGGTTATGCATACGTGACTTATAATACAAAGGGAGGATTTTAATTAATATACTTCTATGATCTTATACTAGTATTAAGTGGGTGTATTTTATTCTTGAAAATTTTGTAATTGATCAGATTGGTTATTAAAACTTCTTCTTCTTATTAAAAGGAAAAGAGAAAGGAACAAGCAAAGGAAATCTTCCTGTTGTTTTGTGATTGATCTTTTGAAAACTCATTGATAGTTTTGCCTGATGTAGTCGACCTACCAAAGGTTAGTTTGATCTGTGGGAGATTCTCATAGGTTTAAATTATTGAATGATAGTTTTCTTTATACCCTATTTAGAATTCGAAGTGCTTTGGGGAATTGGAAATTGCAAAACTCTATTTAGGGGTTAAGGTTTGATGTTAGAGCTATGATTCCTTGATTTTAGTTTATATGGAGTAAGGAAATTAATGGAAAGTTCGTAGTGTGAAGGAAATTAATTTGTGGATATTGTAGTTCACATTATATTATATGTTATTATATAAATTTTGAGGGTGTTTAAAGAATTTAGTAATATATTGGTGGACTTCCTTGGATTCTAATGTTAAGGACCGACCTTCTTTTGGATCATTATTCTTGTTAGGGTTGACCTACATGGACTATCATAGCCTAATTTATGTGTGAGGTAATCCTTAAACGTTTTTGAGACATGTTTTGTTACTTTGAAGTTTGAGGTCATCAATTTCTTTTTTATGGAATTGGAAGATTGCTTAATATTCTGGGGAATAAGTTTTGATGCTAGAAATGTAATTATTTGATTTTAGCTGATAAGAGTTAATGGATTGGCTCAATAGAAATTAAAGTGGATAGAACACAAGTATGTGATAGTATTGAATTGGACTAGTGAACTATATTTTTGATTGGATATTGAAGGAGTTGGGATACAAGAGAGTTTATTTTGAAAGACTATTACAATCTGAATTATAGTCAATTGTTGTACCTTTTGTATTATATTGGCAGATGGTTAGTGATTATAAATTGCAGAGTACTCTTAAATTCTAGACTATTATAACTGCTGGGACTATTATTTGCAAGGTAAAAAAAAAAAAAAAAAAACAAAAAGGGGATTTGAGATACTTCATGGACTATTCCCTCCTAGCTGATGTATACTTAGAGACTTGTTATCATAATAAGCAATGTAATTATAAGGAACCCATCTCTTCAATGAGTTCCAGCCCAAGTATCATTTGGAGATTATAGGTGAATAAGTGTTGCTTATTTGAAAAGATAATTTATGGTTAAGATAGAGGTTCTATGAAAGACCTTATACCAATGCTCAATTGATTATTTATGGAGATTTTGGAATTTCTTTTTCTTACAAAACTTGAGGAAGAAATGATATAGTGATATATGCATATGTTGTAAATTCATTTTGAACTTAGGAAGGTTTGGAACTTTGGATGCATTACTTGATTTCGAGGTAGAGAATTAAACGGATGCTAACATTCAATGGTCTATGGTGAATCTCAAAATTTTGGATTTCCCTAGTCACAATTTTGGAGACTACTTAGGCCTTGGAATTTTGTTGAAATTGATATTGATGGAAAATTAGTTATTGTGGTTAATCTAAACAAATGGGCCTTGGAACTTTTATTCATATTGAAAGGAGCTTAAAGAGCTATTTAGACTAGGGATATGTATATCTTAAAAGAATCTTATAATAAGGTTGTTCTTAAACTATGGGTAATTGAGTAAGGGATTTGTATTATCCAGTTGAAA
Organism: Lithocarpus polystachyus; assembly: GCA_033629205.1. Classification (NCBI taxonomy): domain Eukaryota; kingdom Viridiplantae; phylum Streptophyta; class Magnoliopsida; order Fagales; family Fagaceae; genus Lithocarpus; species Lithocarpus polystachyus. The sequence goes on from CM066171.1 coordinate 36,306,305, forward strand.
CATTGTGGCTCCAAATACTTTGGAAATTTTTTTTACAAATCTTGGGAAGGAAAAGTCTACGCATATGTTGTGAAATAGTTTTGAACTATGGTGATGAGTGATGAATTTGTATAGATCGATATAATTGTGGCTTTAGAGTAGCGCAGTGGAAGCGTGATAATTCGTTCAACTGGTGATGAATTCAGAGGACTGAATTCTTATAAGTGGGAGAGATTGTAATATCCTGAAAAAAAAATGATTAAAAGAAAGGTTATTTAAGTAAATTGGTTTATGGGGTCAATTTTATAATTGATATTTTTAAGGGGTTTTTAGAAAATAAGGTTGAAACCCTAGCTATATAAGCTTATTATGTCAATGTATATTTGAAGAGATATTTTGAGAGAGGAGACTACTCAAAGGATTGAAGCAGAGAAAAATTGACTATACTCTTGAGGTAAGAATCTAAAGATCTCTTTTTTTTTTTTTTATCAAATCTATTCTTTATTTAGAATTAAAGTATTTTTGTATGTGATGACTTCGCCAACAGTGGGACTTTTTAGACATGGCCATATGGTTCTGTTCTGCATCATTTTTTTCTTAAAGGAGTACCGGATTGATGGAGTTAAAAAAAAAAAAAAAAAAAAAAAAGAAAGAAGAAGAAATGAAGGAGAAGCACACGTCCTGTGACATAGCCTACTATTTCTAGGCTATAGCATCTTTTAAGGCATAAGGGTGGCAGAATATATAAAGAAGAATATTACTAGGTGGAGTTTTGGTGTGAGAAAAACAAATAACTATAAGATATTTTTATAGTCTTTTGACCGGGTACCGTTATAAGTTATATTTTTAAAACTATTTGATTATTGAGTAAGAATATTTAAAAATTGTTCTAGGTGATATCTAAAGATTTTAGAGGAATTGTTAAGAAAAAAGTTTCTTTTGGTATGGCTTTTGGAGGTAAGTAACCTTATCCTAATTGGTTTTATTTTGCGTATTTTAATTATTGAAATTGTTTATAGTTATTACAATTTTATTTCTATTGTACTACTGATTTCAAGTAAAGAATTATTACAAATATATCTGATTACTGAATATATGATGTAATTCATGTAATTGCTTTTAGCTATACTGATTCAAAGTAAGGGTAAAAAATTCTCACAAATACATGTGAGTTTTGAATATAAGGTTTATTTTATTTAATTGTTTTATAGTTATAATGATTTAAAGTAAATAATATAGAAATATCACAAATAGATTTGAATATTGAAGATATGATTATATAAATGTGTTTGAATAAGATATGTTTGTTAGAAACTATGATTTTATATATATGATTATGAACAATTTGACTATGAATTTATTCTGATACCCAGCCAATGGGGGTTATTCATTGGTACTCTGATACTCTGATACCCAAGCCAATGTGGGTTATTCATTGGTACTCTGATACCCAAACCAATGGGGGTTATTCATTGGTACTCTAATACCCAGCCAATGGGGGTTATTTATTGGTATTTTGATACCCAAACCAATGGGGGTGATTCATTGGTACACTGATACCCAGCCAATGTGGGCTATTCATTGGTACTCTGATGCCCAGTCACGGGGATATAGCGTGACCATAGTCATAAGATTGTTAAAAATATGAATTACGTTTGAATATTTGAACTATTTTGAGTCTTTAAAACTACATATGTGAATTTGGAAATGTTTAAGCATTTGAGCTATTTTGAGTCATTAAAACTGCTTATGTATTTTTTGGAACATATTGTAAGTTATAACTTTGATATGTGAAAAAACTGAGTACTTTCTAAACCATCTATGATATATTTGTCAGATTAAAGTATATGGTCTATTTGCAACTTGTTATTTTTAAGACTATGAAAATTCTTTAGTTATTTTTGAAAACCCATAATATATTACAACCTTTGAAGACTTTTATTACATTTTATTACTTTACAGATTTATTGCTTGATAGAACTTATTAGGACTTTGGTTACTTATTGAGTTGTCAACTCACCCTCCCTTTTTCCCCCTCTAGTTTCAGATTGTGAAGAATATCAAGTTTTGGGAGTTTTGATGTTGTGTTGTGAGCAGAAAAAGAAGCTTTGTGATACTGGGATTGGATGGTCTTCTAATAGTTTTATATTTATTGGCCAATTGACATTATGTATATGAGGTTTGGAATTTATTCTTATTAAATTATTGGAGAGCTATTCATAAAAATTTTGTTGAGGTATTTTAGATTTATTTGATTTAATTTTTGAGGATAAATTTTAGTTGCTAAGAAGGCCTTGCACACTTGTAAGTGCTTGTTTTATAAGTGTGCGGCAGTTGTCACGTGCCTATCTTTATACTTGGGTTCGGGGCGTGACATTATTGATCTTGTTTTTGAAGATCCATTTGGTGTTGATGACATGAATATTTTCAAGCCTAGGAACAAGTTCTCATACATCATTTCTCACAAATTGATTCAGCTCTTCATGCATTGATTCAATCCAATTTTCATCTTGAAGAGCTTCTTCTACCTTTTTCGGCTCAAATTGGGTAACGTAGCAATGATATGTTAAATGATTGGCCAAAAGTATGTTTCCCTTTCTAAGGCGAAAACCTTCATCTAAAAACCCAATGATGTTACTACCTTGATGGTTTTTAATCACTCTTGATGATGGCTTTTTTGATGTGGACACTTCATCATTCCGGGAGATAGGAGGTTGAACTTTCGGAGGAGTGAGGGACTTAATGTTCTTGATATTGATCTTGTTTCCATTCTTGAATTCACGGGAGTTGATTCCTTTTCCGGTGTAGGTCCTTCAACTTCAATATCAAGAGTTTCGACCTCAGTACTTGGCCCTTCTCCATCATCAACCATCTCTACCTTTGTTATAGCATCATCAATTTCTACATTGATGGATTCCATTACCGTCTTTGTTCTTTTGTTGAATACTCTGTATATCCAGCTAGTGGTAGAATACCTAAGGAAGATGCCTTCATCACTTTTTGCATCAAATTTTCCAAGGTTCTCCCGATCATTTAGAAAGTAACACCTACTTCTAAACACTCAGAAGTACTTCACTTTCGGCTTCTTTCCATTCCAAATTTTATAAGCGGTCTTCTTTGTTCCCGCTCGGAAGAATATTCTATTACCAATGTGACATGAGGTGTTCACGGCTTCTCCCCAAAACTTTTGAGAAATTTGCTTGTTGAGTAGCTTAACTCTTGCCATTTCTTGAATCACCCGATTTTTCTCTCAACCATCTCATTTTGTTGAGGAGTTTTGAGGGCTAAAAATTCCTTTTTGATCCCATTCTTCTCACAAAACGACTTAAATCTTGCATTCTCAAACTCCTTGCCATGATCACTCCTTATCTTGACAATCAGAATCCCTTTCTCGTTTTGTAGTCTCTTGCATAGAATTTCCAATTTCTCACACGCTTCTGATTTTTCTCTAAGAAATTTCACCCAAGTGTATCTTGAGAAATCATTAACAATAACCATAATGTACCTCTTTCCTCCTAAACTTTCAGTTCATGTAGGCCCCATTAAATCAACATGAAGAAGCTCTAAACAACGTAAGGTAGCAATCACATTCACCTTGTGATGACTTGCCTTTGTTTGCTTTCCCATTTGGCATGCACCACAAATTGTCTTCTCTACCTTTCCAAACTTTGGAAGTCCCTCAACAGCTTCAAGTTTAGATACTTTAGCTACTTGTTTGAAATTTGCATGCCCAAATCTGTGATGCCAAAGTTCCAACATGTCAACACGAGCACTTCTACAGGAAATTGGTGCTGTAGGAACTACTCTGTAGCAATTGTCGGTAATCCTACTTCCCTCAAAGACTTGAATCTCTTCTTCATCAATGATTATGCACCCCTTCTTTGAGAATTGAACAAGGAAGCCTTCATCATGTATTTGAGTGATGCTTAAGAAATTCGCCTTCAGTCCTTTGATGTATAAGACATCCTTCAATAGAGGTGATCTCGATATCTCAACAGTCCCTTTGCCGAGAACTTGAGCATGACTCCCATCGCCAAATGTCACATAGTCACTAACCTTCTTTTTGAGTGACTTAAACAGTGATTTATCTCCTGTCATATGACGAGAACAGCCGCTATCAAGATACTATAAACATGAATTAAATACCTTCAAAGAAGTGTGCACTAATAAGCAAGCATGGGACAAGCACTTTTGACCTTCAAACAGAAACTTATCTTCATTTTCCATGCTCTTGTTAGATTGAATTTTCATTTTTAGATTATTAACCTTATCACACAATATTCTATTTCTTCTTTTATACTTCTTAATCAAAGAGTTAGACTCACATAGATTATTGTGTAAGATGTGATTCTCATTTTCAAAATATTTTAGCATGTGAACAAACATTCAGCATGTTTCTTTGTTTTTAATAACTCTAGGATTTCATTGTTAGTATACTCCTCAAACATACTCATAGAATCATTATCACAAACATTTAAACCACAATTTAGCACAGCCTTTTCCATAGCTTCATCCATAGCTAAGGGGTCTAGGATCACACTTAGGTTATTAACCACAATAAGTGAACCTGCTCTGATACCAATTGAAAGTTCAAATAGGGTGTGAAACACCTATGAACGTTTAGACCCCCAAATTAAAAATACCAACTCAGGTTTACAATCAAGCAATATATGTGCGGAAAATGAAATGTAAGCTATAACCAAATTGGTAACACACTCTAAACCATAATTAATAACTAACACAGCAGTAATTAAAAGGTAAAGAGGAAGGGAAGAAGGATGCAAACACAAAGATAACACGGCGATGTGTTATCGAAGAGGAAACGAAAGCACTCAGCGAAAAACCCCTCCGCCGTCCTCTAAGCGATCAATAATCCACTAGAGAATAAAGTTGGGATACATGAATAGCAAAAGACCTTCGAAGCCTAATCTACCCAGTGCATCTAAGCCCTCCAAGCTTCTTGCTCCAACAGGGATACGCCGAACCTTGTCTTCTCTAGCTTACCGGATCCCGCAATCTCCCATTGTATCAACTAAAATGAATTGGTCTCTTCTGAACTGCTTCCCAAACACCAAAATACCTCCTCACTGATATGGGTATGCTGAGAAAAAGGATTTGGCTAAATGTACCTCTCAAGGATATGTCAATGGAGAGGGTGAGAGTAGAGGAATTTGAAGAATCAATGATGAAGATTGTGGATGAGTCAATCTTGTTTTTCTCTAGGGTTTCTCTCTCAAAATTCTCTCTGGAGGCTGTCTACATTTCGTGGGTATAAGGGGTATTTATAATAGGGTGTATGAGGAATGCGAAGAGTCAATTACAACCAAACAGGGTGTCCTGGCCACTCTAGCTCGCAATTGGAACAAGTCGTAAGTTAACTGTCTGGCTAGACTAGAAGTTTTGTCTTGTAATGCAACAGCTGGCTTGACCCTTCAACTCCCCTTGCGTGCTTCTTCTCTCGTGTGCCAATCTAGCAACTCGCCAGTCGCGAGTTAGTCGCGAGATCCAGTTGCGAGGCTCTTCTTGAGTGCACACTCTTGGGCTTTTCTTCACACTCTCTCACACACTACCCTTACATGATTTCCACCTAAATACAGAGTTTCTAACTACTGAATTACAAGCAAATTTGGCACGGAATAAAGCTAACAAGATGATTGAATAAATTCAACCTTACAGAAAAAATAAATAACATTATTAATCATGTAAAATTTCAGTTAAGCTCATAGGATCTATACATTGCTATATATTCTAAACCTTACCTCTATATATTTTTCTAGCCTTATCCACCAAAAACCATGCTCCAAATAACCCTATTTCCTTCCATTCACTTACAAACTATGGAAACAATTCAGAAGTATGAAACAACAAATAACAAATCAACTATTTATACCTAAGTTTTCTATTTCCTACTTGGACAACAAAATACCCAATACCCAAAATAATACACTACAAAATACTCACAATATTTGAAGATTTTGACCTGGACCAATGAATAAAAAAAAAAAAAGTCCAAAAACTCTCCAGTTTCCTCCGTCAACTTCTCGTCATGTTGCTACTCATTAAGCCATGCTTTCCACATGCCCAAAACCTTGTTAAACTGCTTAACCTCTATTTATAATAAGTGATTGTCTCTCTTAGTAATTATCTGTCAATTGCATATGAGGACCAGATTTCTTAACTAACCCATGCTTGATAAACCAATAAAAATCTAAACTTGATAATAATTATAATCAAAGTTGACAATGAAGACCCTCTCAAGTTTGAATCAGAGGATGAGTATTACCTATGATGCTAAATACTTTATATCACAAATTTCACAGGAGCTAAACAGAGACTAAAACTAATGAAAAGCACAAAAAAAAAAAAAAAAAAAAGAAAAGAAAAGAAAAAAAAAAAAAAAAAGAGGAAAGAAGATAAGATAAGAGATGAACCTAGGAGAAATACTATGCCGAGACCAAAGCAAAGAATTAGAAAAACGTAGATGACCAAAAAAAAAAAAAAAATTGCAAAGAGAGAAATAGAGAACTGTGTGTTTTAAATGTAAAGGAAGGGTTTAAGGTTTTTTATTACTATTTGAAATTCTAATAGTACAGTTTGTTACCGACTGATATTCTCAAAAGCAAACATGCTCTAATTGTAATTGGAACATAAAAAAAATAAAAAAATAACGTGGCAAGTTCTAGAGAGGTTAATAAAAAGTCAAAAGTTTTGGTTATATATATATATATATATACACATATATATTAGTTAAAGGCTCGTGTGTTGCATGGTTTACTTAAAAAGATATATGTAAATAAATTAAAATATTCAAAACTATATTAATAATTAGTTTTTTTTTTTTTTGAGAAGTATTAATAATTAGTTAGTCACACTATAAAACATATTAATGTTACGACATATAATTAATACATACATTTGAGTCACTTTTTAGGAATATGGTGTGTAATATATAAATTTTACATATTAGAACATAAAATAATGATATACAATCAAAATAAATATTAAATTTATTTTAAATTTTATTCTTGAAACTTTTGCTAATAGAATTTTAGATGAAGTAGAATTTTTAATTTCTTATAGTTTAGAAAATAGATTGTTATTCTTAGTAAATTATTGGTAAAAGAGGTTGATCTACATTAACTATCTATTGTCACTATATTAATAATTAATGACAATTAACTATCTTTATGCATTTAGTAGTATAACCTAGTACCAAAACACTTTAATTTTGAAAGGAAAAAATTGAAAAGGAATGAGCATTTTGAGGAGACAAAACATGGCATTTGAGGCTTATGAGCATTATTTTGACTTTCCTAATGCGTAATGTAAACAAAGTAAGAATAAGTGTTAACCTTATGTGTGGAGTAAAGTTGCTTGAGATGATTATATATGAGATCTTCACATGCTTTGTAACCAAATTGACAAACAAACTCTTCATAAGAGTGTCATTAAAAAGTAAAATAAATACTAAACTAAAACTCTTAACTCAAGGGAAAAAAAATAAATTTGTAAAACTTAAACGTTTTCAAGTGTGTGGATTGAAAATTTTAAAAGTAGATAAATTAACACTTAAATTAAAATTGATAATAGAAAAATGTGTATTGACAAAATAAAAATTGTAGATAATTCATATAGCGATGAAGAGGAAAAAAAAAGTTGATATCAACAATTAAGCATTTGTATCTATACAAAAATTAATATAGCAATAGTTTAAAAGTTGTAAACTTACGGGACTTAGTTGAAATTGAATATTAGTGGAAATAGAATTTTATACAATTAAAATTTTAGCTAATAGAGTTTAATCTCAAGCAAACTATCTTCATAAGAGTGTCATTAAAAAGTAAAATCAATACTGAACTTAAACTCAAACTCACTTAATTCAAGGGAAATAAAAAGTGAATTCTTAAAACTTGAACCTTTTCAAGTTTCAAAGCATGCACGATTGATGAAGATAAATAAAATAATATATTTATCTAAAAAATCATAATAATAGAAAAATTTAATGATCGGTAGATTTCAAAAACATCAAATTGCCTAAGTAATAAGGAAAAAAAAAAAGGAGAGTTAGATTTCTAAACAACATAAAAATTGTAAGAGAATGAGAATTATTGATAATGGGGGAGAAAAAAGAAGAAGAAGAAGAAGAAGAAGTTGTGCCTAAGAATTTTCCATTGTGAGGAAATTAGATTTCTAATCATTCTAGGAATTATAAGAGAAGAAGAATTAACTTAGGATGTATGTTTATCCAAAAAAAATGTCATACAGATTGAATGAAAAAAATTAGAAGTAATTATGTAAAAAAAAAAAAAATGTCATATAGATTGAATCCGTTGAATATGTAGTTGAATACATTGCATTTTTTTTTATTCGTGTACTATGTTTTTTTTTTTTTTACACGTAGTAATTTAAATAAAAATAAATGATTAGATGAAGATTGTTGCAGTTTTTTTTATGTGTACTATTTTTTTTTACATGTGATAATATAATTTAAAAAAAATGATTAGATGAAGAGTTTAGATTGTAATTAAATTAATATTTTTATCAATTTAGAAATTATAGGAGAAGAAGATAAGAAAAAAAAATTATATTTATTTTTTTAAAATCTACAACAAAAAAAAAAAAAAAATTCCTGCAATTTGGTGAAGCCACTTGGTGCAACCACGACTTCTAAGCCCAATATAATATGTGATATAGATAAGAGAGGGTCCTAACATGAGTCTCTCTTTCTTCTTAATCCTAAAGATTCTTTTTTACGTAAGTCTTTTTTTTTTAATTAAATCAAATTAAAAAATATAAATAAAAAATGATGATATAAAAAATTGTGGAGAGATCAGAGGCTTTGGTTTTATATATATATACTAGTTATAGGCTCGTGCGTTGCACGATTTTATGAAAAAACTTATAAAATAAATGTATAAATAATTATATATTTTAATAAATTCAATAAAGATAAAAAAAATTATCAACTGTAAATAATTATCTCACTAAAATAAGGGGTAAGATTTCTTCCTAAAACTAAATTAAAATGATAAATCCAAATTGAATTTTAAATTGATAATTATTTTAAAAAAGTACTAAACAATTGATAAATCTAAAATTAATATAATCTTGATAATATTATAAATTAAAATTAAAGTTAATAATTCAAGAATACATGTGTAGAACATCTTGATAATTTGATGCAACATAAAAATCAAATAAGAAAATTGTTATAATTAATCTATTAATTCTAACCATATTTAATCATTAATTCTAAGACCCTAACCCTAAGCATATAAATTAGATCAAAGTTAAGAAAATTAGTTTAAACAAAAGGCAACCAATACACAAAACCTAATCAATTTTAAAAAAAAAAAAATACAAAAACAAAGAAGAATCCTTTAGAAACTTGACAATGTTTTCAAATGTTTTGAATTCAAATGTTTTGGTTTTATATATATACTAGTTATAGGCTCGTGCGTTGCACGATTTTATGAAAAAACTTATAAAATAAATGTATAAATAATTATATATTTTAATAAATTCAATAAAGATAAAAAAAATTATCAACTGTAAATAATTATCTCACTAAAATAAGGGGTAAGATTTCTTCCTAAAACTAAATTAAAATGATAATTCCAAATTGAATTTTAAATTGATAATTATTTTTAAAAAGTACTAAACAATTGATAAATCTAAAATTAATATAATCTTGATAATATTATAAATTAAAATTAAAGTTAATAATTCAAGAATACACGTGTAGAACATCTTGATAATTTGATGCAACATAAAAATCAAATAAGAAAATTGTTATAATTAATCTATTAATTCTAACCATATTTAATCATTAATTCTAAGACCCTAACCCTAAGCATATAAATTAGATCAAAGTTAAGAAAATTAGTTTAAACAAAAGGCAACCAATACACAAAACCTAATCAATTTAAAAAAAAAAATACAAAAACAAAGAAGAATCCTTTAGAAACTTGACAATGTTTTCAAATGTTTTGAATTTATTAATTAAAAATCACATGAAGACCAAAAAAAAACCAACAATAACACTAAAGAAAATAAACAAAATGAAAATAATAATAATAATAAAAGAATAAAGAATGCATACCTGCATTGTCATGAGATTTAGGCATTCACATATTGAAATAAGTTTTACTCCAAAAAAGATAAATAGGGTTATATATATTGGTAGAGTTCCATTTGAAATATAATTCATTTAAATCTTATTGAAATTAAAGATATCTAATCAATGTGTTTGTTTTTATCCCATAAAAATTGGAATTAAAAAAAAGGTCATTACGTAACATATATATATATATATATATATATATATATATATATATATAAAGAGTTGATTCAACATAACATAACATAACATATAAAAAATTAAAAATTTTAAAAATTGAAAAAAAAAAAGAGAAAGAGAACGTGGTTGATAGCTATAAAGAATTTTGATATATATATATATATATATATACACACACACACACACATATATTAAATGTCATCAACGTAAAAATTATCAAATTAATAGAGATATATACTGTTTTTGGAGATAGATAGAGATTATCAAATTATTAGAGATATATACTGTTTCTTGGGATAAATTTATATTAATCACCTCTTGAAGAATTTGAATTGTGTTTATCCCTTAATAATCAAGTTATGTAGCTTGATATTCTGATAAAATAATATTAATTTAATAATATTAAAATTTTGAAAATTTAGATGATAAATATTATCTAAATTAAATTTTTGTATGTTAAATATTATCCCCTAATTTAAGAAATATATCCTAACAAGTAAAAAAATAATGTTAATTAGATGATAAATATTACCTAATTAAATTTTTTTTTGTTAAATATTATCCCTTAATTTAAGAAATATATCCTAACAAATAAAAGATAATGTTAATCTAATTTTATTTAATGATAAGAATAAATTAGAGTCCTGGTAGTATACTATTCTATTTTAGTTCTTTAAAAATGTAAAAATTTAATAAAATTTCTGTAATTTGGTGAAGCCACGTGACACAACCACGACATCTAAACCCAACTTTTATTATATATATAATATAATATGATGATATGATATGATATGATATATATGTATATTTATAGATAATATTCGTACGGAGTTTAGATATTACGATTACTATAATAATAATATTTGCGCGGAGCTTTGGAGGTGTAGAGTACTTCGAGTTTTGGACATGCATATCAGGTTTATGTAGTGAATATTTCAAGTAAAGGCAGAATCATGGGTTTTGGAATTTTGGAACCAATTTATGCCGGGTTTTGGAATTTTAAGCTTAAGTTTGGTCCAGTTTTTTTTTTTTTTTTGAGAGATAAGTTTAGTCTAGTTGGATGTGCATAGTACTATGGGTTTTGGATGTAGGCATCACAAGCTTTCCAATAACGCCTAATTTGAGCCAATCCGAGGTTAGGAGACCAAAAACCAAGCTTTAAAAAATTGTGGGAAATCTTTGAAAAATCTCACCTTGTGCACGAAACTAATTAGCCTCGAGGTGCTTACTCTACGCCCAAATTGGACACGCACCACAAAAAATTGGGTTCGAAAATCCCATACTTTCTTGAATTATGCATGCTTCTCTACATTTTAGTTCAAATGACATCACCAAAGCACTTCCATATTAATGGGAATCAATCCAACAAAATCAGAATATATAAATATAAATATAAATATATATATATATATATATATATATATATATATATATATATTCGAGTGCAAAAAGTTTGGACCAACCAACTTTCAACTTGCATGACTTTCCTTAATCCAAATGATATAGAGTTGGAAGCATTTCAAATGGTACTAGAATCAACCAATTTGAGGTCTAGAAGTCCCTCAACCAAGTGCTCAAAAATTGAACCTATTAAGTGGCAAAATTGTAAATGAATCAAAGTGTGCATTTCGCAAAAATTATTTCTGCCAACTTATTTTACTATTCAGCTTATTTTTGGTACTATTCATGGGTCTCACTGCACTTTTTGGTACTATTCATGAGTCCCATTGTACTATTTTAGTTAACTTTTACATTTATCTACAGTACTTTCAGCAAAAAATTTTCAATTTCAGCAACATAAGCGGATCCCAAACAGACCTTAATCTGAAGAAGAAGGAAAAAAAAAAAAAAAAAATCCACAGTTTCAGGCTCACCTACCAAGCACCTAGCCCTTTTAGCATTTATAAAAGGGCAAACCCTTCATTTAGCCTAAGGTTCGACTTTCCATCCACTAAGAGCATCAGTATCCGGTCTTGCATATGCTCTAATATGCTATATTTTACCATTAAAGTACAAAAACCCCATTACCTGGTCTTAAAAAAAAATTACAATCATGCTACAGTAACATCTTTTTTTTTTTTTTGAGAAACACACACACATATATATAGGGGAAGGGGGATGAGATAAGGGAATACACTCACACGCTAACACTAAAATTGCATGCGTAACCTCCTAAATCTATGATAATACTGTAGCAATATTCTAAACATAAAATATCATATTTTATTCCCAAAAATATTTGAATTTTTTTTCTCTTTCTTCGTTCTTTCATCTCTCTCTCTCTCTCTCATGTTGCTCTATCTTCTTCTTCAAACCTATTCTCTTGAAAGCTGAAACCCATGGTCCTGAACACCATCACTAGAGCCACCCATGGCCAGACCCACTGTCACAATCCACTTCAAGCCACCACCCACTCTCTTATTATTTCTCTTCTCTCTCTTCCTTCTCTCTCTCGTTGCAGATCGGTGAATGGCGTCGAGATTGGAGTTTGGGGTTTAATTGTTTAAAGATCAGCGTTTGGGATGTGGAGATCGGTGTTCGATGTGGTGGAGTTCAATGTTTGGAGTTTCTAAGGGGCGTGTAGATTGGTGTCGGCATGGTGGAGATCGGCGGGTTGTGGAGGTTATGGGCTGTGTGGGTTGTGTGGTGGAAGTTCTAGGTTGTGTGAGTCATGTGGTAGAGGTTATGGGTTGAGTGGCGGCGGCGTGGTGGTAGAGTATGGGTTTGGTTGTGTGTGTGTGTGTTGATTTTTGTTATGGGTTGTGGGTTGTGGTTGTTGTGTGAGTTTGGGGCTTGATATTTGGTTTGGTTGATTTTTGTGTGTGTGTTTCTAGGGGTTGGAGGTTATGGGTTGTGTGGCGACGGTGTGGTGGCAGGTGGTGGTAGTTTCTGGGTTTGGTTATGTGTTTATTGATTTTTGTTGTGGGTTGTAGGGATTTTTTTTCAAATTAATTATAAAATTCAAACAATTTTATTAGTTAGTAACGGTTTCAAACTATTTAAGAAACTAACAATTCGAGTATTTGAGACTCGATTTCATTGTAGCAAATCGAGTTAAGACACTCGATTTCTGTATGCTAACAGAGCTGATGTGAAAAAAGGATCCATGTGGAAATCGAGTCTTAAATACTCGATTTCCTGTTCATCATCTTCTACCTTGATGACTTGGAAGTTGACCATGAAAAACATGGGGCCAATTCCAATTGCTAACTCAATTTTGCCCTACACCTCTCGGAGAGTGCCATGAAAAGCTCTAATAATCATGGTGGTGGGGCGAATAAGAGAGGTATCCACATTCAAGTACTTTAAAGTGGACATCGAGCAAACATTCAGGGCTGACCCGTTGTCAATCAGTACTTTGGCGATGATCATATCTTCACACTTTACTATAATGTGCATGGGCAAAGTATGCTCTCTACCTTCTGGTGGTAGTTCATCATCCGTAAAGGAAATCTAGTTGGTGGCCAACACTGTTGAGACAATACCTTTAAAGGCGGATTCCGTAGCACTTGTAGGAACACATGCTTCTTTCAAGACTTCCAAGAGAGCCTTACAGTGGACATCAGAAGACAGCAACAGTGCCAAGATGGAGCTCTGAGCTAGCGACTTGTTTAGCTGCTGAATCACACTATACTCTGAGTTTTTATAAATTTCAAAAACTCATTGGCTTCTTCGGTTGTGACCTTGTTCCTAATGTGTTCGGCGGTACCCTTGCCAATCTCTTTCCTTCTCTTTTCTAACTTCTTAGGGGTCTAGCAGCGGCCACTCCTAGTGAGCCCAGATAGACCTAAAGAGATATTGGATCAAACCTCCTCTTTTCTGGTATGAGTGGAGATCAAGGACACATCGTATTTCCAGGGAATACGATGACTATCTTTATAAGGGAACGGCTTCGGCATGCGAATGATAACACCCTTCTGAGTTTGCAAATTGGGCGCTATAGAAAACGTCTTCGGATTAATGACCATCGGACTGGGCAAATGGCTTCAAGGGCCTCTGAGTTGGATAACCCAGAGATTCCTGAGGCAGGTTTGGCAAAATAAGAGGATCAAAACCTCGGATAGCGGGAACAATGGCGGTTCTCTCCTGAACTGACGATGAAGCTGGCCCTGTAACTGCAGGCAATGCAAGAACTAAAAGAGTGACACCCTCGGTGGCTGGCGGGACTTGCCCTTTCCTTGAATCTGATGACCTCTAATCCACAGGCGTCTCTAGGATCTCCTCAATGACTACTGAAGAGGAAGGTGCTGAAGTAACCTGGCCAAGGTGTTTCAGTAACCTTGACCTAACTGATATAGCATTGCAGCTGGTTCATGACTGGGTAGCTAGAGGACATAGATTGGCTGCCATACAATCACCTCTTCACACAATTTCCCTTTTAATCCAGATGATACTGCGTTCAGATAGACTTTGCACTTATGCTCGGAGCATTTTAAAGTCAAACAGGGCATGACTATCTTCACTGTCACAAAATAAGCAGATTCCCCAATCAAATCCTGGGGTTCCTATACCTTTAAGATCAAGGTGGCTCTCTCGGACCAAGGCTCGGAGCATAGCCTTCCAAGGGAATAATGGTGAGGAGAAATCCGGAACCCTTTCCTCCACTGTGATGATGGCATTCACATTCCTTTCCTGATGGGGAGGCAAAGGGTTAGTGATGATGTTTAGAGCAACTGTATTATCGAACTGTATCAACTTGTTGTCCATGAGATCTTAGACACGGTCTTTCAAATGATGAAATTCCTTAAGGGTATGCCCTTTGGCCCTAAAATGGTGTTCGCACTTCTTTGATGGATCAAAATTAGGTGGTGAAGGGCCTTCCCTAGGCCTTTGAATCATCGGGGTCACCAACTTCCTTTCCAACAAGCAAGCGTAGAGATCTGCCAAGGGCATGGGTAATGGAGTATACTTCTGATTTTCCCTCCTAAAGGGATAAGGTGGGTCCAGCCTCCCTCTCTGATTAAATGCTCGGTTAGGTGCTTAGGTAGATTGTTCCTGCTACTGATAAGGTCTAGCAGCTGGGGTAGCATAGGCGGTAGCAACACCTTTAGGCCTTTCTAATGCATTATCGACCATATGAACATCGACTTCCTTCGTCAATGCGCTCCTCAATGAGGATGATGCTAGCGAAATGAATGACTTGGGTGATGATCATTTTCTCATAGTAAGAAGGCTTGAGGTTGTCAATGAACCATTTGATCATCTCATTTTCCATCATGGGGGGTTGCACTTGTGCGGCTAGCTCACGCCACCTCTGGGCATACTCATGGAAGGATTCCCCACTCATCTTTTCCATCCTCTAAAGAACGGTTCGATAGGGAGCTATCTCAGTGTTGAAACTGTAGTACTCTAGGAAAGAGTTGGCCATTTCCCTTCAGCTAGAGGTCTTTTCCAATCTCACATATAATGTAGCAGTGGGGCTGGTCTAGCTATCAGGGAAAATCTGGCAAAGTAGAGGGTGGTTATCCCCATAGGGAGCCATCTTCCTACAGAACATGCGCAAGTGCGTGCAGGGGTCTCCTGTACCACCATACTTGTCGAACTCTGGTGCCTTGAACTTGGGAGGCATAATGACCTGAGGGAAGTTGGTCAGACCATCTAGATCAACACTTCCATGGACACTAGAGCCCTCTATGATACGAAGCTTTTCGGCTAGCGTTTCCACTTGGCTCTTGACTTGGCCGTACCCAGATTCGAGAGTTTTATCCTTTAAAAGATCCATTTCTTGGTCGTTACCCTGGGGCGGTACATTGTGGCCTTGCTCTTGTACTAGTAGAGGCTGATTTTCATTCTCTGTTTGCGGACCTCCTTAGCTATGACCAGAAGAATTTTGTCCTCCTCCTATAACTAGATGTTGCAACATGCGCATCAATTCTAACATTTGCTCTTTCATCTGAGGGAACTTGGTAGGACTCACTTCGGGAGTCGAAGGCCCACTGGTAGACATCTCTCTTGCACGGGACCTAGTGATGATGGGATCGCGACGTGGTGGTAGCTTAGACCGTTTCTTTTTAGCAATCTTTTGGTAACCTTTTGATCCTTATGTAGAATAGGAGGTGAAAGAAATAGGGTGTAATTGAAAAGGTGGAAACACAACACCAAAATCAAGTTAGTCTATGCTCTTGCTATTTAACATGCACCTACCATTTTCAGAAAAATTTAGCTTTGCACCCTTGATTAAGTATTTATCATGGTGTGTTTCTATTATAATGCAAGATTAATGCACAAGATTGGCAAGTAACCGAAACTTTCATGATATGCCTAACAATGCGGGAAAGACCCTTCCTTTAATTACCAGCTTGTACAAGATTTGCTTTTACAATGCTGGGTTTATCGACTCCAATGATGGGCCTTTTACAATACAAGAAATGCAACTGCGAGGAAAAGCTCCGCTTCCTACAATGTGGACTTCTCGGGGAAGCTCTTGGACACTTAGACCTCCTAGCAACTTGAATAGCATGGATCTCTTGGACCTTTGGATCTCTTGGGGGAGCTTTTGGATTCTTGACATCTAGGACCTTTCGGCAATTTTGACATCTTGTGATCTCTTTGATGATTTAAACTTTTAGGCAATCTTTTTGGATTTTTTCTAGGAAAACTCTTGATGCTTTGGATCCCTTGACAACTTTTTCGACAGCATTTCCCCCTGAATGGAGTTTTGGTTACTTGCACAAATTTTATCTTTGCACAATTAGGTGATGGAACCAATTAGTGTATGCATGAGTGCCCTTGTAGGGTTGTAAACTCTTAGGGATAGGGTATGATCTAGCATGTATAAGCAACGGGGTTGCTTTTCCTTGGGGTTTAATCATGGATGCTATGCGAACAGTATAGAAAGAACCTAGAGTAGAGCACAATTTCTTTGATGCAAGCAAAAAGAGCGCACCTGTTACAAGACACTTTCCCCTGATCTCTAGCCCTATAAGGGTATCCTTTCCTCGGCTTGGATGTTCACTCTTTAGGTTTTACCTAGTCCTAATGGGCTCTAGGCTTGATTTAGTCCTTATGAGTTTGACATAACTAGGCTAATTGTATGCAAGAGCTTTATTGGTTGGTGGTTCCTATCCTAGGGTACTCAATCGCCATACCCCTTCCTTCATGGAAGTTACGGGGTAGGAAGGATCTAGGGGGCCTTTTCAGTAACTCTTGTCCACCCATGGATCCAGAAGTGCCTACAACATTAGCCCCGAATCTAGCTATGGGTAACACTGCCGATGTTTCCATCTGGGCATCTACAGATGGGTGATGAAATTCCCAAAGAGATGTGACTACATCAAAAGTGTGGAGCCCGGGTTTGGCTCAAAAGGCTGTATATGTCATACAATCCTTAATGAAGGGAAAAGACCTTTTTAAAGCATAACAGATATATATATATATATATATATATATATATATATATATATATGAAAGTGAATAAAGGTGCAGCAGAAATTAAATTTTGCTACCCTATGTTTGCATATGAAGGAAAGCTATAAAGCATGTGAGGAAAGCTGTAAAGCATGTGAGGGAAGCGGTAAAGCATGTGAGGAAAGCTATAAAGCATGCGAGGAAAGTGGTAAAGCCCCACATGAAAATACCTCAAAGCCTCCTTTTTAGAAAACGATTTTTGCTCTTTTGAAAAATATTCTACTAGGATGCGGTAGAAGCAGTTTTCAAAAGGAAAGCCCCGGAGGCCAATGCCAATTTCTATGTTTTGAAAGCCGATGTCCAAAGATTATGGTTTTATGAAAAGCTCTAAAGGCTACACTCTAATCGATCCCCAGTGAAGTCACCATTCTATCAATGCTCGACCTTGATTGGTGAGCGGAAAGATTGTCGTCGCCGTGCTTTCGTTCGACCACCTGCCATGGCGACAGCTCCCACATGCGCGGGGCCCCATTAGAGGGCCCCTCTCGATGATTGGTGTGTGTGTGTGTTTACGTGGAGCTTCAGGTGCTCTCTCTCTCTCAGTGGAGGAAGGTAGGTCTATCTTTAACATTATGGCAGGAAGTTGGGCTAATTTTAGGTGATTACCAAAGGTGAGTGGAGTGGCCACCAATCATTGGGTTTTTCTAAGGTGTGATTGGTCACCTGTTTCTAGTTATTTAATTACCGATCCTAGGTTAAGAAAAAGGGCATTTTTCCTAATCTAAAGTGGATTGCAAAAAAAATCTTGATTCTTAGGTTCAGAAGTTTGGTTACGTGTGGGGAAGGTGTTAGGCACCCCACAACGCCTATCTAAGGATGGTCCTTTGTTTTAATAAAACCTTAATTTTTGAAAATTGGCAATAAAAACATGATTTTGGCATTAGTTTTTGGGGCTTTACATGCATGGGGACTTTAAGGTTTGGCTTCTGAATGGGTGTGGTCCCAATCTATGCTTTGCTAAGGCGTTCAAGTAAAGTACCAGATTTCCAAGGCGAAAATCCGGCAACATGTCACCTTACTTTCGCGATGGAAATTAGGCATTGCTTGCCTTAAGTGACATGGACTGTGGCAATCACACCAGAAGGGAGCGAGTAGGTGTATATATACATACATCATGCACAATGCAAGCACGCAAAGTAGGAAAGTAAATGCCTACATCCCTAGAGTATGGCCTAAAATATAAGTGCAGGAAAATAAACAGGGGTCGTCATACTCTAGAGATGAGGATGAATGGTACACGACATGATATACCTAATACAACCCATCTAAGAGAGAAAAGGAGGAGCAAGGAAGGAGTTTAAAAGAGTACATAACCAAATGGGAGAGGCTAACCTTCTGACTATAGCCGCTTGGCTTATATCTACATGGTCGCGTCTGCACCCCTCTTTGGTCATGCCTAGGAGACTGTGCCCTAGCTTTAAGCGTTCTCGCTCCATGTGTGTACATGCAAAGGCAAAGACAAGAATCCAGCATACAAGCAATGGAAGGAAAAGATGCAAAATGCATATGAAAGAGACATAAAACAGATGAGCGTGATAGACATGGCAAGCATAGCAGGAAAGCAAGCAAACAAGCAAGAAAACGAACAAAAGGTAGTGTCCGCGAGGGAAAAATGTAGGTTTGGATCGAATGTCCATAACTTCAGTGTGTTGAAGCATAGACGACACACAAGCAAGCAAGACTCATGCATAGACATGTAAGCAAGCGTGCAAAGATGCAAATAAAGCCAATGGGTGGCACAAACAAGCATGGCAAGCATATCATCGCATGGAGCAGAAAAGGGGAAAGGTATGCATGAAGCAACTAGCATCATGGCGAGGCGTCCTAAGTGGTTGCATCCAAACAGGGCCTCATGGGCCCACACAATCACACGCCCACTAAGGGCGTAAAGCATGGTAAAGTCTAGAACAAGAGAGGCTAACACAAGCATAAAGCAAAGAAGCAAGCAAACATAGAATGCAAATAGGGATAATCCAAACCCTTTGATGTGGGCCGAGGTGTACGAACGATGCGAAGACTATAGGGTCTAGATCGGGTCCCACCACTAGGCCAAAATACAAGAAAGAAAGATGAAACGACAAAAGGGCTACAGTAGCACATGGCATGAAAGCATAGCCTAGGTCTAGACACACAAATGTGGCATGAAGTGCACAAGCACATGGGAGATAGCATAAAGCATGTAGAGAACATAGATTTAAGCACATAGGCATGTGAAAGCATAGATATAGGCATATAGGAATAGAAACATGCATGTAAGCATATAGAAATTTAGTGCATAGACATAGAAGGACATGAATCCAAGCATACAAGCATGTGAAGACCCAGATATAGGCATAGGAACATAAAACGTGCATACAAACATGTAGATCTAAACAAGACATAACCATAGACATGATATCAAGTATGTGAGCATGTAACCCTAACGTCAACATAGAGCAAAAAGAGGAATGAAATAAAGGAAAGCATGGCATAAAACATAACAACAAATTGTTTAACCTAGAAACACAAATAAAGCAAGAAACATGCTAAAGATAGCAATAAATCATGTTATTCAAGCAAAAAGAGCTAGATAAATGCTAGGAAAAGATTTATAAGGTTAGGGGTGTGGATGATAGCTAAAAAAAGCTACATCCACACCCCTAAACCCTAAATCCAAAGTCCAGAACCAAGGGAATGAAGATTGGGTATAAGAACAATACCTTGTGTTGTTGGTGAAGAGAGAAGAATCAAGATTTGATGTGTTTTTTGGGTGTTTTGTGTGTGTTTTTTTGGTGTTTGGAAGAGAGAAAAAAGTGCAGAGAAACCAGGTAGAGAGCAGAAATTCAAAAAAATGTTTGGAAGAGTTTACGGTGCATCGATTAGTGCGTCATCCTGGTTTTCGTGATATCTTGACTGTTCTAACTCCGATTTTGACCCATGAATAGTCGTTGGAATGAGAATTTGATATTCTTCGCAATGGCACTAGTTTCAACCTGTTCTGACAGTCGGATCAAAATTAAGGTTTTTGGGCCCACTCGAGATCAACTTCGGGTCAAACTTAGTCAAACTTGGTCAAAGTTGTTAAAAATCTCCAAGAACCTCGAGTTTGATGTAAAACTATAAAAAATGTTGTTTTGTGAGAGTTTGGACCTCATTTGGCCTTCGGTCAAATCTAAGGCTAACAAGGGGCATTTTGGTCATTTTAGCTTAAAAAGGTACTTTGGATGCTCCGATGCCCGAACAGGTTATGCTACGTTGTTCTGGATGCTCTCCTGGACCCACAGAGAGAAAATGATATTTTTGAATTTTTCGGGGTTTGGCACGCAAATCGAGAGCGAACAAAATATGGTATCAACAATAAGTTTGCTAAACCATACCCTTGCTGGCCTGTTTAGTGTGGTGGGGAAAACCCTATACATAATTTCATCTAGAACTCCTTGCAAGTGCATGAGGGTTTTGAACGACTCCAAATGGTCTAGCGGGTCCCTTGATCTGTCATACACCTCTACTTGTGGCATCCGAAACTTTGCTGCAAGAAGGAAGGAAGTCACCTCGGCGGTGAAGGAGGAGTCGGTCTGATGGACTAGCTAGCCTAGATTGGTAGATATCCATCCCCTTATGGCATTCATCATTATGTCCATCTTCTCCTTCATCATCTGCATATTTTAGGCCATACGTATTGCACTGACTTCCATCTCAGAGGGGCGGCTAGTATCCTTCGGACCATCCCTTCTGCTAGGGATGTTGATCTCTTCCTGGTCTTCCCTCTCTTGTCTACCCTTGATGGGTAGGTGACTACCATTCTGCTTGTCGACATCCCGCTCGTCACGTGGGCCTTCTTGGCGTCACTCGTTCCTCTGGTTTAGCTCTTGCTCCAGCTCTTGGTTGCGTTGGGAGAGTCACTCTACCGCTACAGCTAGGGTTTGCACCTATCTTTCCAAGGCATTAAAGGGATTCCCTGTTTCCTGGTTGATGGTAGCCATTGAATGTGTCTGAACCAAGCAACTTTTTTGTCTCAGAGGTGGTAATATGGTTAATTACAATTGCTCCCTACAAACGGTGCCAACTGATGATGTGCTAAAATCATTAGTGAGTTGTAGGCTCCAAGTTGCTCCAATGGGTACCTGTGAATAAGAACAAATGGACCAAACAGAAGGCACCAATGTGGAACAGGCCAAAAACCCTCCAAAGGTAAAGTTAGTGAATGAGAAATCTTTATGAACTCTATAGTGAGAGACCTAGAGAGTTTTTGCGTACCTATGAATAGTGGATGTCTGGTGCTTATATAGTGGTGAGTGGTGAATCGAAATCCCACCAAAGTAGGGATCTTTCCTTGCTGGGAGGATCTGGCACCTAGGGTTTTCGAGATTTTAGGATACCTTTCCATATAAGAGCGGTATGGGTGAGCAATGGGTTATGTCTTACATGTTGCGCAAGATATTTCCATGTATAGGTATTCGTGGGGGCCAAGCCAAGCCATACTTGACCCGTCGACCCCTCTGCCCCGTTGGCCTCTTCACCTCATCCAAGGGTCCCCCGTCAGCTCATAGAAGCGCCCGTCAGGTTGTCATTGCAACGTTGTCGTTTGTGTTACCGTCACCTTAAGTCTTTTGTTTGAGTCCGTGAAATTGATGGGCCTGTGGGCGCCGTCGGCTCCTTTGCATGACGTTCTCAGAAGTATTGAGTATGTCTAAAATACCCCTATTAGCTATCGTGACCCTAACTCACATGAAGCCACCCCCTCCATCTCAGAGTTATCTAGATCTGCGGACTTTCCTATGTTCCTCACACAAATCCTTAGCTACCTCATTTTTTTTTTTTTTTTTTTATGAATAGAAAGTTTTATTAACAAACACAAAGAAACAGAGTCTAAGCTGCAATTACATCATTAAGTTGCTCTGAATTAATTACATCCATAAAAGGGCTAGGAGCATAACCCTGAACAAAACATCCAGACAATTTTTCCCAAGGCACCAAGAATCTAGTACATGGGCTACTTTGTTTGATTCTCTCGTACTCCACCTAAAAACAAATTGCTAGCCATGGAATGCCCAAGAAAGAGTATCGGCAGATATGGTTGAAATTCTCCAAGGAACGACATCAGTAGGGGCTTTAAGAGCTTCAATACATGCTTTGGCATCACTCTCAACCACTACATTCTCAAAACCGCGATCAACTGCTAAACGAGTCTCCAAATTTATGGATTCAACCTCTGCTTGGAGAGGGAGATTGGTTTCCACCCGTTTAGAGAAGGAGAAAATTAGAGCCCCCTCTAGTTTCTCTTTACAATGGCAATAAATGAATGGTCCAACCCTATTGCCACATCACAATTTATCTTTACAACTCCTTGCTTAGGCCTATTTCAAGAAGAAACAAATGGTCTAGGGAACACTAGGGGGACATCAGTGTGCACAGCAAGGTGTTCATTAAATTTTTTTAAGATTATTTGGAGATATTTATCTGGGAAAAACTTAATTCCTTTATGAACAGCTTGATTTCTAGCAAACCATGGTTGCTCCAACACCAAAGCCCCAAATAAAAGGAACTCCTCCTTGTCAGAAGAGCCATGGAAAGAAACTTTGGGGTAAAGAAAGTTTATAAACTGGCCTGGATTATAAAACTGCATTGCATCTGGTCTGCACCCCCAAACATCACCAGCCCATAAAGATCCGGTTGCATAACAGAATACAAAAAGATGTAAGGTGGATTTAGGTGAGGCATCACATAGAGGACGTTTGAGGTCCATGGATAGGAAGAATCTTATTAATTTCTCCTTAGTAGGAAGAATATCTGAGACAACTCTCCATAAGACCATCTTAAGCCTATCATGTACTTTTGATTTCCAAATTTTTGACTTCACTTGGTCAGGCTCAATGGGATCAGATAGAGCTAGAATTTCCTTGTATGTCGATTTCACTGAGTGTTTCCCGTTATGGGATTTCAGCCATAACCAATTATCCTCCCATTGGCTTACTTTGACTAGAATTCTCTTGATAGCTTTGGCTGAGTCTTCAATAAATAATTCATAGAGTTTTGACTCATCCCACCTTGATTTATCTAGAGTTAGAAGCTGTGACACCACCAGGAAATTGGATTGATTTTCAGGTGACAAAGGCATCGGTTTATAATTTGGTAGGTCTGGGACCTAAGGATCTTCCCATGTGAGAATACTTTCACCATTGCTAACTTGCTTACAAGCTTCAACCACAAGAATATGCATAGTAGATTCCACACTCTTCCATGCCTAAGAAGCCTTTTTGGATGGTTCAGCATTGAGCCAATTTCTTCTCACCTTGTATTTGGCAATAAGTGCTTGCATATATGGTCGGTTGGATTGATCTAAAATCCACCAAGCAACTTTGGAGAGGAGGGCTATATTGATATCAGAGAAGTGCCTAAAACCAAGGCCACCCAAATTTTTTTGTTCGCATAAATTGTCCCAAGCTAGAGGAGTAAAATAACAGCTTGAATTCTTTGATGGGCTCCACCAGAATTTTCTTAACATGCTATCCATCTCCTCACATAGACATTTTGGTACGAGAAAGCTTGACATAGTATATAACGGAGTAGCCAAGGCTAAAAATTTCACTAGTGTTGCTCTTCCCATCCAAGACAAAGTTTTGCTTTTCCAACTGCTTGCCTTAGATTCAAGATTTTCTTTAAGATAAGAAATTCCTTCTTCTTACTGCTTGAAAGGAATAAAGGAAGTCTCAAATATTTAGTACCTTGGGATAACTTCTTTAATCCTCTTTGATTCTAGAGCTAGTTCAGAAATTGAGATTGAACCTCGTTAGAAGCAAAGACACCTGATTTCTCAAAATTGATTTGTTGGCCTGACCACTCACAATATTTTCCCAGGATGTTCATAATCTCATTGATCTCTGAATGTTTTGCCTTGCAGACTAATAAAACATCGTCGGCATAGAAGAGTTTTGAGATTCCAAATGTTGAAGGAGCAATCTTAATGCCATTAATTGATCTTTGGGCCGTACTTCTATTGATCATTCTGGTTAGAACTTCACTCCCAATAATGAAAAGATAAGGGTATAGGGAATCCCCTTGTCTTAGGCTCTTGAAGGATTAATGCGTGGGCCCTTTCTCCCATTTAGCAAAAGAGTGAAACTCACAATGGAGATACATCTATATATGAGATTTTTAAAATTTTGATGAAAACCAAAATTTTTTAATACTTGAACTAGGAAAGGCCACTCCAATCTATCATAAGCCTTTAGGAAGTCTAACTTCAATCCCGCAAACCCTTTTTCCTTCTTAGTGGTGGAGAAAGAGTGCACAACTTCTGGGGGTAGCAAAAGATTCTCTGCTATATTTCTGTTAGGGACAAAAGCAACTTGTGCAGGGTCTATTAGTTTATCCAACAGAGGTCGTAATCTTGCCACCAAAATTCTTGAGATAACTTTGTAACAAAAATTGCATAAGCTGATACGTCTGAAATGCCCAAAATTATAAGCACCTTGAACCTTTGGGATTAAGGTGATGAAGGTCTTGTTCATATCCTTTAGTAGCCATCCATCTTTGAAAAAACTTTGAACTGTTTGTATAAGCTGCTTCCTAACAATATGCCAGAATTTTTTGAGAAATAATCTAGGCATACCATTTGGCCCAGGGGCTTTTAGTGGGTTCTTCTCAAAGATAGTTCTTTGAATTTCTTCTTCTGAAGGGATCTTGAGCAACTTTCATTTTCGGCTGCCGAGATACTTGGTTCAATTAGATTCTCCAAGTTAGCAGGGAAGGATGGATTACCTCAATGCACCTTTCTAGCTCCTGGATTTTAGTTTTGGTTTGTCCAAAACTGGTTTTTTTCCATTTACTCAGCATGCAACTTGTATAGGATTTTTTTTTCATTAGATTGAATCCATGGGATCCAAAAAAGTCTTTTTCCCAAGCTTGGTCAATGACTTCCTCACACTCAGGATCTCTTACCCACATTGCCTCAAAGCAGAGTGGTTTATTGATGATGTTGTTATTTTCAAAATGAGTATCGAGAAGTATAGGCTTGTGGTTAGATGTAGGGGCAACCAAATGCTTTATTCCTGCATTAGGAAACATCTCCTGCCACTCCTGGTTGCAACACCCCCGGTCCAATCTGATTCTTACATGAACTCCACCACTTCTACGACCCACCCATGTATATTGGGGCCCATGGAACCCAAGCTTAATAGTTGCTGCATTGGATAGGAATAATCCCCTCTACTGCTCCTACCACACTTATCGGAGTTAGAACAATTAACTATTGCAATCACCCAAAAACATCCACGAACTTGAGAATGTTGTTGTAAGGTTTGTGACTAAATCCCAAAATGCTTCTCTGTGGGCAACTTTAGGAGGTCCGTAAACAAGGAGGAGAAGCCAAACATCTATAGGTGGATCAGAATATACTAAACACGCAATGATATTTTTATTGTCAAAGATAACTTCCAAAGAACCCAAAATTAAAGCCAAGCCACCAGATTTGTTTTCCACAATTACACAAAAGCATCCAAAGCTTCAATCATTCTTTGATTTTTTATACCCTAGGAGACTTTGCTTTAGACTCAGAGATGAAGATAATATATGGGCTTTTTCTATGAGCCAAAGCCTTGAGAGCTCTAACTGCTGGGGCTTTACCAGCACCCCGACAATTCCAAGATAGAATCCTCATGCCCAAGACGAGCAACAATTTAATATAAAACCCACCCTCAATAATTAGAGGACTACAACATCCAAATCTAATAGCTTCACAATTCCAAAACCAAAAATAGCATCAAACCTCAAAGAAACCCATCAATTATAGTAGTGGAAATAATAAAACTAATTGGAAGAGAACTCACCAAAAACGCGAATCACTGTCGAAGATTGGAACTGATTTGGTGATGGCTGAGAATAAAAGGCAGTGAGACCCACTAACTAGAGAAAAACACTTACTACTGGCAGAGCGAGACTCACCAATGGCAGATGAATAGTAGCAGAAAGACAATACCCACAAGGAGTAAAGGAAACCCATGAACAGGGCAGATGAGACTCACTCAGGAGTAGAGAAATACCCACGAAGGGCAGGGAATGGTCGATGATGATGCCGAAAATCACCCTCAGTGAGTCGTAGGGTCTTCGCGCGCTTCAGGTGGGCCTGCACGGGTAGAAAGGACCTCAAAGGGAAGTACTGGTGTGGTACCGGCCGACGACCCTCCGACGGTCAAGTTAGTATCGCTCACAACTCCAGAGTGCTAGAGTCGGGGTAGGAAAATATGCGTACCTTTTTTATGAGGGTCGGGGGTATTTATAGTAGTGTAGAGCTGGGACTTTGGCGTGTCGGGGTAGATAACCTCTGATCGGAGCCATGCCCTAATGGGTGTTCTTTACGAAACCTTTCCTCTCTGGAGCCATTCCCCATGGCGTGGGGTGCAAGATATCTATCTCAGTGTTTGGTGTGCCCGACAAGGCATGCCAGTCCTTTTAGCGTCCCCCCGTCACCCGTGCACCCCGTCGACGCATGGATGACGGCGTCAGGGCCGGCTGGAGATACGGTCAGGTGTGATCAATGGAGCAGCGCCGTCACCCCTGCCGTGCCGTCACCCTTCATCGAAGGGCGACGGCACCTTGAAGGACGACGGCACCTTCAAGTGGTATTACCCCCATCAGTTGCCCCCTACTCCTTAATCCCGTCGGTCAAGTCTGACGGATTGGGGAGTACAGCGTGTGGCGGACAAGGCATTAATGGCTAGTCATCTCGAGCAGACCTAGTGTCGGAACACGTGTCGTAGAGGGACTGGAATGTAGCTGGACGGGAAGGTCGCTTCGTCTTCCGCGCTCCAAGCTTCCTATATATACATCTCCGTTTTCCCTCATTCCTCTTCTTTTATTCTGATTTTACTGGTGAGAGAGAAACCGTCACCTCAAGGAGATTATAATTGCGTTCTGGTTCTCGCTTGCTGTCTGATACCGTCAGCTTTCCTTGCACTTCCTCCGTTACTTGGTGAGTTACTCCCCCCGTTCTCTCCTTTTTCTTTTTTTTTAATTCCTTCGTTCTAGATACCGGGCTTTTAGGTTTTTGGGAAGGCCGTCACTCAGGCTCTTAGATCGACCCCGTTGCTTGTAGGTAGTAAGATGTCTGAGGAGACGTCGAGCGAACAGTCGTCAGTCCGCGACGGGGCGGGCTACGACGAGGTTTATCAGCCGGGCCACGAGTCAGGAGATGACTCTTCCTTGTCGTCAGAGGATGAATCGTTGATTCAGTCGTGCGACGAGGAGGGAGGGGGCGGCGACGGAGTAATAAGGAAAGGCGGAGATGACGGCGCAAGGGAGAGTGGGAGTGATAAGGGCTCGTCAGGAGATGAAAATTCGGAGAGCACGTCGGGAGGCTCAGGGGATGACCGTCCGTTCATCCTTCCCAAAGAATGGACGGTTAATCACTTTCTTCCTTCAATGACGGACAAGGTTTTCCACTTGCTGCAGGCCCGTTACCAAATTCCGGACGATATTCCGATCCGTCTTCCCTTGGAGAAGGAGAGGTGTTACTCCGGGAAGACCGCGGATGTTGGCATGTATGACGCCATGTTCGCGGCAGGATTGAGGTTGCCTCTGACGGCGCTCCACCGTCAGCTGGCCAACTATCTCGGGATATCCGTCAGCCAGATTGCCCCCAACGCCTGGAGGGTGTTCATTGGCTCCGAGATATTGTGGGGGAGTTTAAGTGGCGGGCACCGTCAGCTAACCCTCGACGAGTTCTTTTGGTGTTACCGTCCACACCAAATTGCCTCGTCTAAGGGGATTTACCATTTTTCTGCGAGGAAGAAAGAGTTGAGGTTAGTGTCAGATATGCCTGACTCCAACAGAAAATGGAAGGGTAGGTACTTTTTTGTGGAGGGGACCAATTGGGTGTGCCGTCAGGAAGAGTGGGGGTCAATTCCTCAGGGCTTTGATAACACTTGGGCTCACGTCAGGGAATCAGGTCGTCACCGTCAGCCTTGCATGTAAGTTTATTTATGTCAAGGTTCTAACCCGTTCGTTCTCCTTTTCTTTTTCAGCTTTCTCTCGTCCGGCAATCACAGGGGAGCAGAAAGCCTTCATTTTCAAGGTGACGGGGATTCCCTTAGAGGAGAGGAAGTGTCGTGACCTGATTACGTCTGACGCCCTCTACGCCTATTGTGGGGGACCCGAGCCAACGGAAGAGGCACGCCGTTTGAACAATTTGTCCCGTCAACGTAAGTATAACTGACCCATCCTCTCCATCACTTTCACTTGCATTTTTACATTGTGTCTTCGTCTTGCAGAGATGGAGTCAGCCAAGCTGAGGGCTCAAATCCGGGCTGCCGCCGCCCGTAAGAAGGAGGAGGGAAAAAGCAAGGAGGGAGAGTCTGCGTCCCTTCAAAGGAGCGCGCCGAAAAGAAAGAGCGACGGGACTGAAGACCGTCCGCCAAAGAAAGTGACGGTTGCCCCTGGGGACCACTCCTCGAAGCTCCCGTCGCTCAAGCATGGGGTCGGCAAGGGATTGATGTCGGCGCGAGGTCCCGTCATCCCAGAGGAGGGGTGCTGCATCCTTACCCATAAGGGGTACGCCTTGGAGCAGTTGGACTCCATACTTGGGAAGGAGGAGGCTGATTCCTGCGCCAGTCAATCCGTGCGGGAGCTGGGAGACTCGGGCCTCTTTGATCTTGCCAGGGTATGTGCCTTTCTTATTGTTTGTGCCGTCATCTTTTTTTATCACTGTGCTGACGGGAATTTTGTGTCAGGCGGTGGTCCGCATGAGGGCCATTCAGGTCAAGGGGTTGAAGAACGAGGAACTGCTGGCCCGTCAGAAGAAACGCATTGCCAATCTGACGGACGGGCTAGAACAGTATAAGGACGCATCCCGCACCCTGAATGGGGAGATCAAGGAGCTGAAGGAGAAACTGGAGGAGGGAACCCGTCAGGCCGAGCAGGAACGGGAAGCTAGGGTGACGGCTGAGAAAGAGCTAACTTCCCTCCTAGGGCAGGTGGAGACGGCAAAAAGTGACGTCGTGGCGGAATTCAAGACGTCCCAAGCATTCATCGATTCCTGTGCCGTGTACTACGGTGACGGGTTTGAGGACTGCCTTAAACAGGTGAAGTCTCTCTTCCCGCACCTCGACTTGTCACGGGTTTCGTTGGATGATCCTGTGCCGTCGACGCCCATGATCAACACCGTCGTCGTGGAGGATGACGACCTCGGCGAGTCCGAGATCCCCACCAGGGGTGATGGTGTCGTCCTCACCCAGCCTGCCCTGGACAAGCCCGCAGCCTTGAAGATCCCGTCATCCGATCCTTCCAATCCTGACGAGTCTCCTGCCAACGAGGTCTAGGATCCCGACGGTGACGAGGCCGCGCCAGACGCCCCGGCTCCTTGACTTGAATGATTTTTGTAGAGTTGATTTGCATTTGGTGCCCCATTGTTTTGAGGGCTTTTTGTAAGAACACATTCTTGTAAAATACTGATCTTATTTATATAATTTGCAACATGTTGTTTTCATTAACTATGCATGACTTTCTTCTTGCTGTTTTGCGGTGGCCCTACTTGGGACCTAACACTTTTTGGCACCGTCACGACCTTCCAACGGGGTCGTCAGCTTTGAATCATGCCTTGAAAATATTTTAGGATGTAATTGCTAATTTTTGCATATGACGAGTTCGCGCCTTGTTAGATTAGGGTAGAATTCTTTTCGAGCCGTCACCTTATAAACCGTCAGCTTGAAGGCATGACCTGTTTTTCGCACTTGGAATATAGGCTTAACCTTTTAGGGTAGTGCCGTCGTTTTGAGGCCTTTTATTTTCGAGCTTGACGGGCGTTTATGCCTTGTAGATTTTAGATTGGCTTTCGAGCCGTCAGCCTGGGCGCTGGACGCTCTTACGCCTTGTGGATTTTAGATTGGCTTTTGAGCCGTCAGCTTGGACGCTGGACGCTCTTACGCCTTGTAGATTTTAGATTGGCTTTTGAGCCGTCGGCTTGGGTGCCTGACGCTCCTATGCCTTGTAGACTTTAGGTTGGCTTTTGAGCCGTCAGCTTGGGCGCTTGACGCTCTTATGCCTTGTAGATTTTAGGTTGGCTTTTGAGCCGTCAGCTTGGGCGTTGGACGCTCTTACGCCTTGTAGATTTTATATTGGCTTTTGAGCCGTCAGCTTGGGCGCTGGACGCTCTTACGCCTTGTAGATTTTAGATTGGCTTTTGAGCCGTCGACTTGGGTGCCTGACGCTCCTATGCCTTGTAGTCTTTAGGTTGGCTTTTGAGCCGTCAGCTTGGGCGCCTGACGCTCTTATGCCTTGTAGATTTTAGGTTGGCTTTTGAGCCGTCAGCTTGGGCGCTGGACGCTCTTACGCCTTGTAGATTATAAGTTGGCTTCTGAGCCGTCAGCTTGGGCGCTGGACGCTTTTACGCCTTGTAGATTTTAGACATCGCTTTGGTATACCTGTTTGAAGATCCAAGCACAGTACAAGAGAGATTGAATAAACTTCTAAACCTTGCATCAATTTTAAGAAAGGAAAAAGGTGCCCATTGGGCCCTCGAGATACATTTAGGCAAATACAAGTAGGAGCTGCCGCTCTTTTCTTATTGGTAGTACTTTCGTAGGTGCTCGGCGTTCCATGGATGGGGTAGTATCTGTCCTTCCAGCATTTCCAAGTGGTAGGTGCCTCTTCGATGCCACGACGTGACTCGGTAGGGTCCTTCCCAGTTGGGGCCGAGCTTCCCTTGGACAGGGTCTCTGGTAGCGCCCATGACTCTTCTTAGAACAAGGTCTCCGACTCGGAAGTCCCTGTGCTTGACCCGGGAATTGTAGCGCTTGGCCATGCGATCTTGGTACCGCGCGAGTCTTTGTTCAG
The DNA here is from genome assembly GCA_033629205.1 of Lithocarpus polystachyus. NCBI lineage: Eukaryota > Viridiplantae > Streptophyta > Magnoliopsida > Fagales > Fagaceae > Lithocarpus > Lithocarpus polystachyus. The sequence continues at coordinate 36,337,797 of CM066171.1, forward strand.
CTACTGCTCTGTCTTCGTCAATTAGGTCCAGCCGTAGGCGCAATGCCTCATCATTCCTGCCTTCGTCGTGGGCATTTACCCGGTGGGTCGAGAGTCCTACCTCGGCTGGGATGACTGCTTCGCTTCCGTAGGTTAGCCGGAATGGATTTTCTCCCGTTGGGGTCCTTGCCGTCGTCCTGTATGCCCAAAGTACGCTGGGTAATTCCTCAGGCCATATCCCCTTTGCCCCCTCGAGCCGAGTCTTGATAATCTTCAGCAAGGATCGGTTCGTCACTTCGACTTGGCCGTTGGCTTGGGGGTGGGCAGGGGAGGAGTAGTGGTTTTTTATCCCCAGCTGTGAGCAGAACTCTCGGAAGGGGCCGTTGTCGAATTGCTTGCCATTGTCCGAGACTAGGACCCTAGGGATCCCGAATCTGCATATGATGGATTTCCAGACAAAGTTCCGCACGTTCTTCTCCGTGATGGTGGCTAGGGCCTCAGCTTCTACCCACTTTGTGAAATAATCTATGCCTACTACCACGAATTTCAGCTGCCGCATAGCCATCGGGAACGGACCCATAATGTCTAGTCCCCATTGAGCAAAAGGCCACGGGGCTGTCATGGGAGTTAGCTCCGCGGGCGGCTGTCGGACAATGTTGCTGAACCTTTGGCATTTATCGCAGGCTTTGACGTAGGCTTGGGCGTCTTTCTGCATGGTAGGCCAGTAATACCCAGCCCGAATCAGCTTATGCGCCAGTGATCGAGATCCCGAGTGGTTTCCACAAACTCCCTCGTGGACTTCCCTCATGACATAGTCGGCTTCTTCAGGGCTCAAACACCTCAAGTACGGGTGGCAGAAACCCCTTTTGTATAGGACGCCGTCCATTAACACGAACCTTGCGGCCCTGACCTTCAGCTTTCTGGCGGCCTTTCTTTCGTCCAGCAAGGCGCCATCCTTTAGGTAGGAGACGAGCGGCGTGGTCCAATTGCTTTCGGAGCCTATTTCCTGCACACTGATAAGCTCTATCAGTGGCGTCATTTGCACAAAGGAAAGCACATTGTCGGGGGGGGGGGGGTCATGTGTTCGGAAGAAGCGGCTTTGGCAAGACGGTCGGCTTGCTCATTCTCTTCTCTGGGTATTTGGATCACTTCGGCCCTTAGCTCATCCACTCTCCTCTTCGCTTGATCTAAATATCTTCTCATTCTGTCACCTCTACACTCGTATTCTCCGCTTATTTGGTTAACGACGACTTGGGAGTCGCAGTAAGCTACCACTTTGGTGGCCCCTGCTGCTTTGGCGAGGTCGATCCCAGCTATCAATGCTTCATATTCCGCCTCATTATTCGTGGTAGGGAAATCTAGGCGGATCATGCATTCGATCTGATCTCCCTCGGGGGAGCGAAGCACGACACCTATCCTCCCGGCTTGTCTGGTCGACGACCCATCCGAATGTAAGGCCCATAGGTGCTCGTCTGCCCCCTGGTCCTCACCTCTTGTGAATTCGGCAATAAAGTCAGAGACAGCCTGTCCCTTTTTGGCGGTGCGCGGACGGTACCTGATGTCGAACTCGGTTAATTCGATCGCCCATAAGGCCAGGCGACCGGCCGCCTCGGGGTTGTGCATCGCTTGCCACAGGGGTTTGTTGGTTAGGACCACAATGGTGTGAGCTTGGAAGTATGGCTTGAGTTTGCGGGCCGCTGTGATCAAGGCGAAGGCGAGCTTCTCCATTGGCGGGTACCTCTCTTCCGCTCCGCGGAACGCCCGGCTGGTGTAGTATACAGGCTTTTGAACCTTGTCTTCTTCTCTGACCAAGGCCGCACTGACGGCCGCCGAGGAGACGGCCAGGTAAAGGAAGAGCTCATCCCCCGGCTGCGAGGGGCTCAGTAGCGGGGGTGAGGAGAGGTAGGCTTTCAGTTCCTCGAACGCCTTTTGGCATTCGCCCGTCCATTCGAACGATTTCTTCAGTGTGCGGAAAAAGGGTAGGCATTTATCTGTCGCCCTTGATACAAACCGGTTCAGGGCGGCTACTTTCCCATTCAATCTTTGCACTTCCTTTGTGTTCTTTGGGGGCGCCATTTCCACTATGGCTCGAATCTTGTCAAGGTTGGCCTCGATACCCCTTTGGGACACCATAAAGCCTAGGAACTTCCCCGCCGCCACTCCAAATGCACACTTTGCCGGATTGAGCTTCATGTTGTAGGAGCGGAGCGTGTCGAATGTCTCTTTCTGGTCCCCCAGGTGGTCTTCCTTCCTTCTGCTTTTTACCAACATGTCGTCGACGTATACTTGAACGTTCCTTCCTATTTGGTCGGCGAACATTTTGTTCATGAGTCTCTGATACGTGGCACCCGCATTTTTTAGCTCGAATGGCATTACCTTGTAATAGAAGAGACCTTGGCTGGTGACAAACGAGGTCTTCTCCTGATCAGCCACGTCCATCCGGATTTGATTGTACCCCGAAAGGGCATCCATGAAGCTCAATAGCTGGTGTCGGGCGGTAGAGTCCACCAGTGTGTCGACTCGCGGGAGGGGGTAGCTATCTTTGGGGCATGCCTTGTTCAGGTCTGTGAAGTCCACACACATGCGCCACTTCCCGCTAGTCTTCCTGACCATCACCACGTTGGCCAACCAATCGGGATAGTACACTTCTCGGATGAAATCCGCATCTTGTAGCTTATCGACTTCTTCTGCTATCGCCCGGTCTCGTTCCGGGGCAAACACTCGCTTCTTTTGACGGACCGGCCGGAAAGTGGGCGACACGCTGACCTTGTGCACCATGACTGAAGGGTCAATCCCGGGCATGTCTTCGTGACTCCAGGCGAACACATCCTGGTTTTCTCGGAGGAAAGTCACGAGTGCCTGGCGAGCCGACGAGCTAGCGAGCGCGCCGACTCTGGTGGTTCTTTCTAGCCTGGACTCGTCGAGTGCTATGTCCTCGAGCTCTTCGGCGGGTTCTGCCCCCACTCGCTGTTCTATGCTCATTGCCGGCAGGTGGTTGTCTGCCTCTACCATCGCTACGTAGCACTCTTGCGCGGCGACCTGGTCTCCCCATATTTCCCCCACTCCGCTCTCGGTGGGGAACTTGACCATCAGGTGGTAGGTCGACGTCACGGCCTTCCAAGCGTTAAGGGTGGGCCGTCCTATGATAGCATTGTAGGCGGACGAACAGTCGACGACGAGGAAGGTGACGTCTCTAGTGACCTGCCGAGGATATTCTCCAATCGTGACAGGCAAGGTGATGGTACCGAGGGGGTGAACTCTCATCCCTCCAAACCCAATGAGTGGAACATTTGTGGGGACCAGGCGTTCCTTGCCGATCCGCATCTGTTGGAACGCCGGGTAATAAAGGATGTCTGTAGAACTACCATTGTCGACCAGGACCCTGTATGTGTTATAATCTCCCAGCCGGATATTGACGATAAGGGCATCATCGTGCGGATGATGAAGACGTTGGGCGTCTTCTTCGGTGAACTCAATAGTGGGGCTGCTGACGCGCGGCCTCTTCTGAGCGTCGCCCGCCGCCTGGACGTTCTGTACTGCCCTGAGGTAGGCTTTCCGAGCTTTCTTTGTCGATCCGACGGTCGCCGAACTCCCGATGATCATCCTTATGTCTCCTATGGGCGAGCGAGGGCGCTCATTATCCCGGCGGGGGACCTGTTCCTGGCGAGGCGCTTCTGTCCTCTCTCGGCTGACGAACCTTTGCAACTTCCCCTGTCTGATCAGGGCCTCAATCTGCTGCTTCAAGTCGTAACAATCGGCGGTGTCGTGGCCGTGGTCTCGGTGGAAGCGGCAGTACTTGTCTTTGGGTCGTCTATCGGGATTCCCCTTCATTTTTCCCGGGAACGTCAGGGACCCCTCGTCTTTGATTTCCATCAGGACTTGGTCGACCGGGGCCGTCAGCTGGGTGAAGCTTGTGAACCTACCGGCAGGGGGCTGCGGTCGCCTACTGTCTCGGCCCTCCGTCCGAGGTTTCTTTCGTCCCTTATCCTGTTTGACGTCCTCATGCCTTTCCCGCCTTTTGGGAGGTCTCTCCCCCCGAGCCTGTAATGCGTCTTCCGCATTCATATACTTCGTTGCCCTGTAAAATACCTCCGACATCGTCTTCGGGTCATTCTTGTATAGAGAGAACAAGAATTTGCCCTCCTTCAGTCCATTGGTGAACGCGGCGACCTGTATCTTATCGTCCGCTTCATTAATCGAAAGTGCCTCTCTGTTGAAGCGGGCTATATAGGACCTGAGTGTCTCGTCCTCCCGCTGTCTGATGTTCATCAAACACGCGATGGATTTCTTGTACCTATGCCCTCCGATGAAGTGCGTAGCGAACTGAGCACTCAGCTCTCTGAAGGTACCGATAGAGCAGGGTGTCAGCCTGCCGAACCAAGTCCTTGCCGCCCCCTTCAGCGTCGCCGGGAATGCCCGGCACATAATTTCGTCCGGCACGCCATGCAGGTGCATCAGCGTCTTGAAGGACTCCAGGTGGTCTAGTGGATCTTTGGATCCATCATAGCTTTCTATCTGTGGCATGCAGAACTTTGGCGACGTTGGGAACATGATGACGTGCGTGGTGAAGGGAGAGTCTGTACGGTGGACGAGGTCGTCGAGGTCACTGGATACTCGTCCCTTGAGGGCGTTCATCATAAAATCCATACGCTCCCTCATCAACTGCAGCTCCTCGGTAGTGCTGGGCGGATCATTGTTAGCTGCCGACGGACGGCTTGTCCCCTGCCCTTCGGGTTGGGTCAATGCATTGCTCCCCTCCGGGCCTCCATGATCCCTCTCCCGAGCGCTGTCTTCCTCATTCTCTCCATGGTTGCCTGCCGTCGCATCCCTTCGCAATAGTTGTCCTTCCAAGTCATTGTTGCGCTTTGTGAGGTGCTCCACCGCGGCTGCCAGAGTCTGGACTTGTCTCTCGAGGGCCGCGGTGCGTTATCCGTTGTCTTGATCGTTCATGGTGGTAACCCTTGAATGCGTGAGTACCATACAACTCTTTGTCCGGAAAGCACAGAACACAGCCTAAGCACGTGCTCCCTTCCCACAGACGACGCCAACTGATGATGCCGAAAATCACCCTCAGTGAGTCGTAGGGTCTTCGTGCGCTTCAGGTGGGCCTGCACGGGTAGAAAGGACCTCAAAGGGAAGTACCGGTGTGGTACCGGCCGACGACCCTCCGATGGTCAAGTTAGTATCGCTCACAACTCCAGAGTGCTAGAGTCGGGGTAGGAAAATATGCGTACCTTTTTTATGAGGGTCGGGGGTATTTATAGTAGTGTAGAGCTGGGACTTTGGCGTGTCGGGGTAGATAACCTCTAATCGGAGCCATGCCCTAATGCGTGTTCTTTACGAAACCTTTCCTCTCTGGAGCCATTCCCCATGGCGTGGGGTGCAAGATATCTATCTTAGTGTTTGGTGTGCCCGACAAGGCATGCCAGTCCTTTTAGCGTCCCCCCGTCACCCGTGCACCCCGTCGACGCATGGATGACGGCGTCAGGGCCGGCTGGAGATACGGTCAGGTGTGATCAATGGAGTAGCGCCGTCACCCCTGCCGTGCCGTCACCCTTCATCGAAGGGCGACGGCACCTTGAAGGATGACGGCACCTTCAAGTGGTATTACCCCCATCAGTCGACGACCGAGTTAGGCTCGAAGCGGCCAAGATAGGCTGGAGTGCACGATAGCAAAAAAGGCTAATCGTGCGCCGAGAGGAAAAGACTCTTCCCTTGTCCTCTTGGCTAAATGTGCAACTAAAGCTTTCCTTAGCTACCTCTCTATTCATATACTGGATTGAAATATAATGAATCTTCACCCAGATAGATACTTCATTGGGTCCAGGGGAATGATTCTCGTAGTGTCGTAGAACAAACAGATGTTTATCGAAACTCCCATTAAAAAAAAGAAATGAAAAAAAAAAGATGTTTATTGAAACTCCACAGTTCCTCCATGAAAATCTTATCCACCTTATCTTTGTTATTAAACACAAGCAAAATAATATGATCACCAACGTTTCTAGCTTTTAAACTGTTTATCGCTCTCCATAAGGGATTGACGGTTCTATGGCATCAGTATTCAAGGCTCTACTAGTCAAGAACTTTGCAGCAATAGTATATTCATTTGAACATCTAGCCTTGCTCAAACACATCTTACCACCCTCTCTATCATTCAAGGATACTTTACTCCAGTGCTTTGTTAAACTATCCATGGTGGAGAGATTACGCCGTTCAAACTAACACCAAAGACTCACCACTCGTGTATCCCAAAACCCTCAAAAAAGAAAAACCACAAAGCTCACGAGCAACAATGTTACTCTGGGGACGAACAGCCTTACTAGAAGGGACTATTTTTCTACAGCCTAAGAGAAGTTTATTAGTGCCTGTTTGGATTTTTTTTTTTTTTATGACTCATCACTCCTCATTTAATTTTCATCACTCATCACCCATCATTTATCACTCATCACTTTAAAATATCACATCTAAATGACATTATTACTCAGTTACCATCACTCAATATTTTTTACACTATTTGTAGATCCCATATCTGTCACTGTGCAACTTTTTGCTTTTTTTTTTTTTTTTTCTTTTTTCTTCACTGGTTCGGCCTGCATTTGTTCTTCTTCTTTTTTTTTTTTTTTTTTTTTTTTTTTTCAGGATGAGTGCAGACCGAACCCAACCCAGTGAAGAAAAAAAAAGAAAAAAGAAGAAGAAAGTAGTGTGAAGACGTGAAGACCGAACCCAGGAAAAAAAAAAAGAAGAAGGGGGAAGACCGAACCCAGTGAAGAAAAAGAAAAAAAAAAAAGATTGAAGACGTGGACGTGAAGACCGAACCCATAAAAGAAAAGAAAAGAAAAGAAAAGAAAAAAAAGCCCAGGCCGAACTCAGTGAAAAAAAAAAAAAAAAAAGGAAGAAGATTGAAGACGTGAAGACCGAACCCAGAAAAGAAAAGAAAAAAAAAAAAAAAAAAAAACAGCCCAGACCGAACTCAGTGAAAAAAAAAAAAAAAAGGTTGACTGGTCAAAAGTTGCGGCTGAGTGGGTTCCCTATGTGTGTTTAATTACAAAAATGCCATTGAGTTATAAGTTATGGAAACTGAAAACAGCCAAAATGTGTTTTCAGTTTCCATAACTTATAACTCAAAAATCAGAGAATTGAGTGATGGAAACAGAGTTATGGAAACAGAGTTATGGTGCTCCCAAACGGACGTTGAGTTATCGGTCCAACCATTTTTGAGTTATGAGTTATGGAAACAGAGTTATGAGTTATGGAAACACAAAATCCAAACAGCCCCAGACTACCTTAGGGACAGTATTACCCTTGTTTTGTTCATTTTATTTTTTAAAGACAAAAAAATCACTTAAGATAAATCTAAAGACTTAAAAACATCATTGCTATCAGTAACACTGCCAGAGCTCCTATAGCCAAATTAATTTAGCTATTTATTCTAATTGCACATTGATGAAATTCATGAATTTATATTCAAATTTTTTACTTTGGCCAAGTTTAATTGACAATAAAAATCCAACCTTTCAATTGGGATGATCATTGCTCAATTTCATAGAGCACAAAATCCCCTTAAATATGACTATTCATCGACCAAAAGTAGGTTTACATTAAGCGAGGTATCACAAAATTGAACTACTGTTGACATTTTGCTTAAACTACTGTGTTTTAGTTATTAAATTGTACGTCCTTCGTCTTTTCTTTTAAATTTTTTATTTAATTCTTCTAGCTACATTATTTTAAAGGAAAGAGCTAATACTTCTTTCTTAATGAAATATTAAAAATGTATTTGATTCATTTGGTTATTAGAAAATCTCCATTTACTTTAAACAATGTTCAAGTATATGTAAATTTTGTGAAAGTAACCAAAGATTTGAATGAAATATTTGTTTGAATTAAGATTTATGATATATATAATTTTGGAGATGTAATGGGTTTGGATCAATTCTGGAAATTAATTTGGACAACGTGACTATGCTCTGGACCCTGCCTATGGGTGTTATACATTGACTGAGAAACCAGATCCTACTTAGGCATATCACAGGCCTATCGTGATTCCGTGCCTAGTTTTGGAAATATGGCGTGACCATAGTCATATCAAGATTGTTAAGAATATAAATCTGATTGGATAGGAGAATTGTTTCAAGTTCGTGAAATTTCTTATATTTTTTTGATCTCATTGTAAGTTGAAATTTATGATGTTTTGGAACTCATTGAAAATTATTTTTTTTTATATTCATAAAACTCATTGTAAATTAAAAGTTAGTTTCAGTAAAGTTGTGATTTACAACTATGTTTTATGTTGGCTTTATTTTATAACAAAAAGTGTTGAAACTGTAATAAATTATTTCCTTGTATTTTGTGAGATTTTATTGTGTTGGGTTTAGTATTAAGTTAATGAAGAATCAAGCATGCAATGAAGATCAGTGCAATTTCGCAACTAACTCGCGAAAAGCTCGCGAGTAAAGGAATCTGCAAAAAGGCCACGTGTGAAGCACATGACTAGAAGCTGAAGATTCATGCCAGCCTGTCTTTTCGCAAGTACTTCGCGAGAAAGACCATCTCACGAGATACCCGCGAAGCTCTCTGTTTGGCAAAAATAAAGTGTGACTTTCCTATCCTTCATCCATACTATATATACTCTCATTACCCGCAAAAGTGAAAAGGAGGCTATTGAGAATAAAACCCTAGAAAGGTTTCTACAACACAACCCACGATTTTAAAGAGAGCTACTCATCCTCTATTGAGAATTTCTTTGTAGTCTCTTTGCTAAAAGAAGTCGGTGAGGCTTGGCGGATACAATCGGGTAGTATTACGGGATCCAGATAACTAGTGAAGACAAGACTCCAAGAAATCCATTGGTAGCAAGAGCTTGGAGGGCTTAAGTACATTGGGTAGATTAGGTTTGGAGGGTCTTTTTGATATTCGTGTACTCCAACTCATATCTTATTGCAGGTTCGTCTCTAGACGAAGCCAATAGCTTCGTCCATCTGTATTGACAAGGAGAGGAGAACAACACCAAAAGCTATAAAGCCAAAGAAGAATAGCACCAAAAGGTTCATCTCTAGATGAAGCCTAACTCCTTCGTCCATCTGTATCGATGAGGAGTTCAACTGACTATTTTTTGTCATCATTAGTTTGGCGCCGTCTGTGGGGACGTTTGTAAAGCCATACATTTTCCCTTTTCTTGACAAAAGAATTCCTCTTGATAACAGTTGGATTCCACAGCATAGCAAATTTGCAGGGTCTCACAGCTGCTGTGTTGAAATCACCCATCTACACAAACAAAGAACTCAACTGAGGATTTTCTACATCACTAGCAGGGACCAAGTAATTAGCCATCTCTTTACTCCTAAGATAAAAGGCCATATGGTCCAAACTCAATCAAATGACATCAGTCAATCCAGAAATTGGAAATCCCCCCACCGCCGTAGAGAAGCAACTACCAACGTTTTCGGCTGCCATTGAATGACTTACCCAACAAAATAAAGCCCTAGTGCAACAAAATCAAGTGCTAGAAGTATGAATTGAACAACTGCGAAAGCCACGACCTGAAGCCAGAAACCACCAAGATGCAGCAACCATCACAAGTCAAGGAATGATCGACGTAAGGAAGACGAGGTTGAGAGCAACGCACCTAGTAGTCGAATCGGAAGAGGAAATGCACCACCTCGCAAACTAGAAGCTGGCAACGCATGATGGGAGGTTGAGATGAAGGCAATGGAGGATAAAATTGATCTTATGATGAATGCCAGAAAGGACGAACAGCAACACTTGACAACCTGGTACATCGCACTGACTCTCCCTTCACAACACAAGTCACATCTTGCCTTTTACCGCCTAAGTTTCGGATGCTATCCTTAAAGACTTATGATGGGACGAAAGAACCACTTAACTATCTTGAATCTTTCAAGACTCTCATGCACCTCTAAGGTGTCCCTGATGACATAATGTGTCGAGCCTTTCCTACCACCATGAAAGGGCCAGCGAGAGTTTGGTTTAGCAATATTAAGCCAAACTCTATGTCAACCTTCAAGGAGTTAAGCAATAGCTTCGTTACCCACTTTATCAGGGAGCAAAGGCATAAATGCTCAACACGTGCTCTAATTCAAATCAAGCAACGGGAAGACGAGAGCCTGAGATTGTACGTGGCCCGATTCAACAAGGAAGCCCTACTAAAAGACGAAGCGGATGAGATGGTCATTGTCATAACTTTCTCTAGTGGGCTCAAAGAAGGAGAATTCCTCTTCTTTGTGCTGAAGAATGAGACTAAGACCATGGATGATATGCTTATTAAAGCCACCAAGTACACGAATGCAAAAGATGCACTGATTACTTATAAGGACGAAAAAGGTAAGGGGAAGAGAAAGTGCAAAAGACACCCAACCTGACACTAGAAAGAAGACCTCCCGATATAATGGGAAGAGAGACGATAGGAAGGCAAGGCCTCCATCCGGGCGAATCATCAACTTCACCCCACTGAATACTCCACTAGATCAAGTATTGATGTAGATCAGTGACGACCCCGCACTCAACTGGCTAGAAAAGCTGAAAAGAGACCCAGACAAGAGATTTAGGGAAAAATATTGCCGCTTCCGTTATAACCATAGACATAGTACTTCTGAATGCTACGAGTTGAAAAGTCAAATCAAAGCCCTTATTTAAAAAGAGAAGTTGCAGCGATTTATCAGAGGTGGACCACGGATACAACCTCTACAAGGACCAGAGCAACTAGGCAGAGCAAAAAAGCGGTCTAAAGCACCCCTTGGAGAGATAAGAATGATCATAAGAGGCACTGCAAGATTGATGACAGAGCGGAAGAGCGACTTAGAGCACCCCTTGAAGACCAAAGATTGATGGTCGAACCAAAAGATGAACTGGAAAGTCTCTTTGGACGACAACCACCCGACAAGAGACACTTGACGGGAAGAAGCTACCTCATCCTTGGAATGCCAAAAACTTTACTACCAGTAGTTCACTCCTTCACTCCCTGCAACCATGTTTACATTTACTTTGTTTGCATTTCCTTTGCATACATTGCTTATAAGTTGCCTACAGGTGAACGGTTTAAAAACAAAGCCACCTAAGGGTGGACAGACGACCAAAGTCGCCTACGGGTGGACGGTCCAAACAACATTGTTATTCTCTTGCAGGCCTCAGACTCATTCATGTCGGATTCTACCTAGATGAACCTATTGACTGACGAAAGTGGCTTCATTACCTTTCATATTCCAACTGTGTCTGTACAGACAATGGTAGGAATAGGGGGGCAACTGAAGAGGAGAAAAATCACCCTCGTCCAAAAGAAGAGAAAGCCATCTTCATCCATCAAGCTAGGTTTGTCAATCAAACCAGCATGATCCATGTGATGAATGACTACAATATACATTAAATGAATTCTCCATAAATGACATGAGTAACGGTTAGCACGCCGAATAGGAAAAAGAGTAATCGATGGACCAATGGATAGAAAATTATTAGAGTCTATTAAGCCTTCGCATTCATTACTAATGAATTATTAAGATTGTCCATCTCTCGACAGATGAATTAAATGATATTCAATGCAAGGCGTAACGTATGAACATCGATGACGGACAAAGCCATAAAAGACATTTAATACCTAAGACAGCTAAGGAACAATGTATGGGCACCAAAGGACGAATAGCCATTGGTAGACAATAAAGGCCAGCCATTAACACCAACAGCTCCATATCTCATGAATGTAGATATTCGTTCAGACAATGAAGACAAGAGCTATAAAAACCCACACAAACCAAAGGCAAAGGTACACACAATTTTGATTCCAAAAACTATTCTCAAGTTGAATTCTTTTACAATATACTTCAATTGAATCTCATTCTAACTTAATCATCGGAGGGTGTTTGGCAAACGCCACACCGGTATATCCATATTTCTCCATCTCATAACTTATTGCAGGTTTGTCTCTAGAGGAAGCCAATAAATTCGTCCATCTCTATTGACAAGGAGAGAAGAACAACACCAAAAGTTATAAAACCAGAGAAGAACAGCACCAAAAGCTTCGTCTCTGAACAAAGCCAATGCCTTCGTCCATCTGTATCGATGAGGAGTTTAACTGATGATTTTTTGGCATTATCAATATTCTTTTTAGCCTTATGAGTTATGAAGAGGAATTTTACCTATTGCCTTGCAGGGCCAATGTTTTTTTTCTTTTTTCTTTTTTAAGTTAGAAATGTGGGGCCAATGATTTGAACTTTGTGGTTTTGTCTAAATTTCTACTGACAAAGAACTGTGCATGAGAACCAATCTTTTCCCATTAATAAATTTCTTATCTACTCCCAAGTCTTTTTTTCTTTTTTGTGAAGATGCCCCAAGTCCATTATCTTCTATAATTTTTTTTTCTGCTAAATAAAGAAAGAGGGTCTCCGGTGTGGGCTCATCGACTCTACGTCACGTGACGGCAATGGATAATACCACGTGTACCACATGGGCCTTGATAGGGCTATCGCTCGAACCGCTTTTCTCTGGATGTAGAATGAGGACTCCTACTATCAAGCCACACCCCCGTGTGATTCTTCTATAAATTATTCAAGTTTAAGTTTATTCCCTCCAAAATATTATAAGAATGGATTTTATTGTTTTGCTAAGTTGCAACTATGGATTTACTATATAAATCGCTGTCTTTCTTTCTCTCTCATGAATCATAATAAAAACATGAAATTCTACAAGTAATGGGGTCTTGTATATAATCTACACTACTTGATGTTTGTTTGGAACTAAAAAACCTATCACATGAGTATGAAATGAAATATTTTAATACCAAAAAATAAAGGGTAATTCTACTGTACTCCCCCCACCCACCCCTAAAAAGGGGGGTACGGTACCCATTAGTATGTAACTTGCTATATTAGGTTACTTTTTTCTCACATTTGACGATTCTATCCTCACATTGTACAGTTTCAACATCATATGTGATAGTTCTTTTCTTACATTTGGTGGTTCCCTTATTTGTTTCTCACATTTGACGGTTCCATCTTCACATTGTGCAGTTCTAACATCACATGTGACAGTTCTTTTTTCACATTTGATGGTTCCCTTACTTTTTTCTCACATTTGATGGTTCCTTCCTCACATTTTGTGCGGTTCCAACATCACATGTGATAGTTCTTTTCTCACATTTGGTGGTTCCCTTACTTTTTTCTCACATTTGACGGTTTTATCTTCACATTGTGCAATTCCAACATCACATGTAACAGTTCTTTTTTCACATTTGGTGGTTCCCATTTTTTTTTTTCTCACATTTGATGGTTTCATCATCACATTGTGCAATTCTAATATCACATTTGACAGTTCTTTTGTCACATATAGTGGTTCCTTTATTTTATTTTATTTTTTCTTAAATTTGATGGTTCTATTGTCATATTTAGCAATATCAACATCGCATCTGCTCTATTTTTTTCAAATGTGACAATTCTTTTGTCACATTGAGTGGTTCCCTTACTTTTTTCTCACATTTGACGGTTTCATCCTCACATTGTGTAGTTCTAACATCACATGTGATAATTCTTTTCTCACATTCGGTGGTTCACTTATTTTTTTTCTCACATTTGATTGTTCCATCCTCACATTGTGTAGTTCCAACATTACATGTGACAATTCTTTTCTCACATTTGGCGATTCCTTTACTTTTTTCTTACATCTGACGTTTCCATTTTCACATTGTGCAATTCCAACATCACATTTGGTGGTTCCCTATCTTCACATTGTGTAGTTCCAACATCACATGTAACAGTTCTTTTCTCGCATTTGATGATTCCTTTTTTTTTTTTTTTTTTTTTTCTCACATTTGATGGTTTTATCATCACATTGTGCAATTCTAATATCACATTTGATAGTTCTTTTGTCACATATAGTGGTTCCTTTGTTTTATTTTTTTTCTTAAATTTGATGATTCCATTGTCATATTAAGCAATACCAACATCACATTTGCTCTATTTTTGTCACATGTGACAATTCTTTTGTCACATTGGGGGATTCCCTTACTTTTTTCTCACATTTGACGGTTCCATCCTCACATTGTGTAGTTCTAACATCACATATGACAATTCTTTTCTCACATTCAGTGGTTCCCTTATTTTTTTTTTCTCACATTTGATGGTTTCATCCTCACATTGTGTAGTTCCAACATTACATATAACAGTTTTTTTCTCACATTTGGTGATTCTTTTACTTTTTTCTTACATCTGACGTTAGGGCTGTCCAGACAACCCGTACACCCGACCCACCCGGACCAACCGACCGGACCCGAACCGTCCGCCGCCCGATCCGACTACTCCGGCGGTCGGCGGCGGGTCCTTCCTTTTCAAAACCGATTCCGGCGGATCGGGTGCGGGTCTCTTCCTCCAATACCCGAGCCACCCGACCCGACCGCCATATAAATGGGTTTAAAGGTCTGATGTTTGTTACTCAGTTCTCCCTCTCAGTTCTTAGTTCTTAATCTCACTCTCTCCTCTCAGTCTCACGATCTCTGCTACCTGCTCCGCTGCTCGTCGTCCATCTCTGCCTCTCCATCGTCGATCTCTGCGTCTCCATCGTCGATCTATGCTCTTCGTCGTCAACCTTCGCTCTTCGTCCGCAACGTCCTAGCTTGTCTTCGCCTCCATCTCTCAGATTCAATCTTTCTATTTCAACTCTTAGGTTTGTTTATCTGTGGATTTGTGGATCTGTTTTTGGGTTTTGGTTCTTTGGATTTCTGGATCTTCTTTGGTTTTTTGTTCTTTGGATTTCTGGATCTGGTCTTTGGGTTTGCAGATCTTCTCTTTGGGTTGTAGACTGTTGATTTTGTTCTTCAAGAATCAAACTTCAGTGTTTGATCTTTGTTTTTTGGTCGAAATCAAAGCCGACCGCTGCCCACCCGAGCCCGATCCGACTCGACTGGTGGCCTTTCGCAGTCGACGGCGGGTCTGGAACTCCTCCACCCGATCTGATCGGGTCGGTTGCAGGTTGGGCATAAACCCGACCCGGACCGACCCGTGGACAGCCCTATCTGACGTTTCTATCTTCACATTGTGCAATTCCAACATCACATTTGGTAGTTCATTTGTCACATTCAATGGTTCCTTTATTTGTTTCTCACTTTTGACGGTTCTATTTTCACATTATGCAGTTCCAATCACTACAAGAAAAATGAGTTATTGTAGCGGGCCAAAAGCGCCGCTAAAGCCCAAAAAAACGCCGCTAAAGGTATATTTGACCTTTAGTTGCAAGTGCTATTGCGGTGGTTCATCCCGTCACTCTTTCAATGCCACTATAGGTCTATTGCAGCAGTATCAAAAAACGCCGCTATATATGCACCTTTTAGGTGTGGTTTTAGTTTATTGCGATGGGCATAAAACTGCTGCCATACGAGGTTGTAAATTATGTCAATTGACTTTTAGCAATGAATTATGTACGCCGCTATTGGTGTCTACCTTTAGTAGCGAACACGAGGCACCACTATAGGGAATCAATTAAAACGGACTAATTACGCTTATAGCAACAAGGAGAAATGGCACTACATGTGTGACCCTTTAGCAGCAGGCGTGTGCGCCGCTATAGGACTTCATTTAAAACCTAAGATATGCACCTTTAGTAGCGCTTTTTGATCGCCGCTATAGGCTTTTTTTTTTTTTTTTTTAGTGGGATTTAAAACCATTGTTTGCTAATAAATAAATTGTTCATAGACTTGTTACAAAGAACTTGTAATAGTTTTAGTTCTACTAACGCAATATCACAAATGTAACTAATTAACAACACTTCAAATATCCTCAAACTAACGTAATATTAACGTAAAAATATATTATCAAATACATAACATTGTCTATAACTACCATCATAAGATTAACAAAAAAAGATGTGGTCTTTTGAATAAAACACTTGCAAAAATTAAGCTAATACTATAATCAAAGTTGTTCTTTCGTAGTTCTTTGTATACAAAAAAGTCCTTGAACACCAAGATAAAACTTATAAGCTGCTTGGTTGATAGGATGCGGCTAATGATTTTTGGAGAGTTGGAAATTGTTGGATCGGAGGAACATCCTACATACAAATTATGATTACTCAATAATTGCGTATAAATGGAATAGAATGGCAAGAAAATGAAATCTCTCACATACATGCTTAGATTGTATGATTGAAAAGTAATTCGAATTCCAAATAAAAAAAGAGGCAATGCAGATTTGAAATAGTGAGAAGGTGAGGATCCTGATAAGGAACACAAACTTGTACATGAACCAACTAAGTAATTTATATAGACTGTGTATATATCTTCAAGCTAAGGTTATCAATTAGAGCCCCTATTTTTCTTGCCATCTGGTTTTGAAATAGCACTTGCTATTTGCTTTCATTATATGATAAGTTATAAAGTGTTTTGGTGGGAAATTTTTTTCTTACCACACAAATTACCATTATTTGTAGAAGATAGAATCATAAGTTCATAACCATCAAACAACAGCCGCAACAAAAAAGTTATAGAACACTTATATTATTTGGTTAAGTCTTTGAGCTGTATTATTTTTGGGCCATGCTTGTCCCCATTCGTATGTTGATATGGGTCCAATTCAATAGATTAAATATGGCTGAACCCGACATGAACATGATAGTTGCATGCAAGCCTCACACAGTAGCCCACCCAAAGTTTCAGGTTCAGCCCTCAAAAAAGTAGTTCATGTTCTTCTTTTTTGGTGATCTAAACAATCAGATTTAAGTTATAGTTAAGGATACAAACTGGTGACAAACCATATTATAGATGGGGCCTAAATCATATTTGAAGCAACAAGAATTTCAAGAAGCTTATATACCCTTTCGATTATATGTCTTCAAACTCTTCACACAGGAATTCAAAACACTCAAATATATAATTAAATCATACAAATTTAAAAAGCTTAAATATAAATAATAATAATTTTTTCTCCAGTAAAAAAAATTATAATAACAAGGGATATTTACCTGCCAAATCCCAATGCTACAACAAAAAAACTCCATAATAAATGACTTCGAATTCACAACACAACCATGCTAGAATATAGAAAAATAGTTATCTATGCTATTAGCATGCAAACTTTGCTACATGCTAGAAACAAAGGGTATAGCAAAACTTGAATTATCGTCGTAACTCTAAATACACAACACAAGCAACTAAGCAAAGGACAGTACACTTGAACCTCCCTTTTTTAGTAGTAAGTTACAAACACACCTGGTGAGACTTGAACCCACGACCTCACCCTCCACCTTGCTCTAACAAAAGGAAGCAGTGCCGTTTTGAGCTAGACCTCATTGGCACAGTACTCTTAAAAATTTAATTCTTTCAAGAACAATGCTCTCAAATAAGTAAAAAATATCACAGCTTAATGCCACAATATTAGCTTATTATGCTAATAGGAATGATGATATAATACAATTGATCTATTCTAGTACATTTATAATTCTTGAAGAGGATTATTACATGGAAGATGCAACTTCCAAACAATAATAGGAATAAAAATTGATACCATCACAACCAAAACAAGAGATTATCGTAATAAATGTTCAATGCGGTCATCAAGAAGACCATATATAATTGGAGTGAGATGTAGTAAAGTATAAACAAGGAATGAGTTCAACTAATGGACATGAGGCAACTGGACTACACAAAATCGGCATTCTTATACCAAACACCAATCCTCGGATTGTTAGAGGGAGAAGAAAACAATGAAATTGAACATAAAATAGGGACATCATCAATAGAGATAGTAAGAGTAAAGACAACAAACGTGGTTTATTTTTATATAAAGAAGTTCAATGGTTACACTAGTAAAATTGTTTAGCATCAGGCAAACTGAATATAACAAACCACCAAGAAAACAAAAGGAAACAGAACAAAAACAAAAAAGATAAAAAAATAAAAAATAAAAAATAAAAGATAAAAAAAAAATTATAATCATTTAAAGTTTTCTTCCATGACAATTAAAATAATTTATTTACAAAAAATATCTAACATATGATCAGCCAGCACAATGGAAAGTGAAAAAGCTTCATCAAATGCAATCCAGCTTTTGAATAAATTAAACCATGTCTTTTCTCAAATAAAATAAAATAAAATAAAATAAACCACGTCTAATTCGAAAGCAAAATCACACCAACCCAATTACAAGCCTGAACATTTTGCCTCATTTCTAAATCATTCTCATGTTTCAGATGCATATTGCATCATCATAGTCATTATCATTGACTACTTGCTTTAATTGTTTTTTATATTATTATTTAAATTAATACAATTCCCTTAATACAATTTTAATAAGGCCAACCACTATTCACCAAACCATGGAACATCCAATTAGCAAAACAAGACATCATTATTTGTTCCATTTTTTCCCGAAAGGATTTTGTGTTCAACACACAAAGTGCAACATGCACGTACAAGATAGTGCATAAATCATCAGGTAAAGGAAAGTTAAGCAATTTTTTAGTCGAAGGTTCTGACATCTATGAACTCACCCAGCAAAATGTTTATTTCTGAGTATTTCAAATAGCATGTAGTGCTATTTTCAGTATAAGATGCCTTTCCAAGATGGAAGTTTCACTTGATGTACAATAAAATTTTACAGTGTCTGAACCCCAAGTCAGTTAGAATTCACAAGCTCCACCTAAAGGCGAAGTTTCCCCTGCCCCACCAACACGTCATTTTGCACGTGGAAGTTTCATGACTTCATCCATTAAGATATCACCTACCCATTATTAGAGCTAACAAGCTAAAAAGTCCATTTAACATTTTTTTTTGGACACTAGCTAACAGTCAAAGTTCAATAGGAACAAAATAGATAACGCAGTAAATTAAATGAAGTCAGACCCAACACTGACATACCTTGGTATAGTATCTGCAGCCCAAGTCACCAAGAGTGACAAGGAGGAGCTTCAAGTTGGGGTGCCACAATGACATAACAGATTCGTCATCAATCTTATTACTCCCTGTGAGGAACTCAAGCTCCACATCACTAACTTTGATCAAATCAGCCTTATCCCAAATGCTCTTATTATGCTCACGGGCCTCCTGTGGCGATGGCCACAGTGGTAGCAGGAGACCTAGAGTGTGAAACGGAATTACACCTTGTGTGTGGACAATAGAGTGTGTGAGTGACACTGTGCACACAAATGCACTATGTCATCACCACCTTCCCTCCACATGTGATCTCTATCGGTGGCTCCAAATAGAAAACCACAAGTTTGTGTTTACAAATAGAGCCAATCCCCAAAAAAAACCCATCAACCCTCCTCCCCTCATCTCCGACCATCCATTCCTCGTCGCTCCCTCAAGCTCGTCCCTCCAAGTGCTTTTTTTTCCAACTCTGGTCAAATTATTTCAAACCAGAATTCCATATTTTCTTTTATGTGAATTCAGTTGAGCCCACATGGGAGCAAACTTTAAGTGTGCTTAGGTGGAACCAATTCAGAAGCTATATTAATTTCAATTCCAAAATCCCAATTGAGTTCTCAAACACCAAAAGAATGATTTTTAATAATAAATCTCCAGATTGATATATGAAATAACAGAAAAAAAAAAAAAAGAAAAAAAAAAGAGATCTTATAAGGAGGTTATATATATATATATATATATATATATTTTTTTTTTTACTTTTTCACAACAAAGGGAAACAAACAAAGGCACCCTCTTTCTGGGTCGTTGCTGGTTGGACCATGTTGTATTAGTGACCTACCAAGTTAATAGGTGAAAACTTTCTGTTTTATAATTCAAAGGCTCAATCATAAACAACCTTTTGCAGAAAGAAACACGTTCTAACTGTTGAGACCCCTTTTTTTATTGATCCTAATCAAAATGCTCGTTCATAAAAGCAACCAAAAAATAGAAGAAAGTTAAAGAGAATACTTAATATACCTGTATTTTGGACTTCTTAAGTTGCTCCAAAAGAACTTCCTCCTACAATATTAAAATTGAAATTAAGACTTGTTGAAGAAGCCACATAATCACCATGCTTTATTAAATTGAAAAATGGTTGCCATTTTGCTAATAATTAAGGGACTAATTACAATTTGGGTGGTTGCCTATACGAAAGAAAGTAGATCTTCTATATATACATGTAAAACAATGCAGAGTTTTCTTAGAAATTGGTAGAAATTTCCACAGTTTTGGTCTCTAAAAATTCCGGTTTGCACTTTCTTGCCAAAAAAAAAACAATGTTTGTATTGGCCAAGCTGTTAGAAAATTTTAGTTTTTACTATTGTAATGTTTGGACTAAAAATAAGAAAGAAAAGAAAAGGATTAACTTTTTCCTGAAATCCAAAACTTCCATTATGAGTAATATGACCCACAAAAACCAAGTTTGTTTGACAATTTGCAGATTAAAGTAATATTATCAATTTGGTTGCTTTCACCTAAGCCTTTTTACCATGAAAAGAAAACCTTTAATTATCACAGCAACATTAGCCTTGGCCTAACATCAAAGAACATAAACATTTGTGAATCTTACCTCCTGTTGAATCTGTATGGTGACAGTAGCGCCTCAGGATCTCCACATTGTAACTGGCTTGACGAGAACGTTGCTGCTCCGGCGACCGCCACCGACGATCTTGTGAACATCGGGCTGGTCATTGATTTCGTTCTTCTTGATGATCCACCTCCGAAGTCATATGGGTATGAGAAGTCGGCGGCCTGAGTTGGGTTCGACCTTGTCGGCATTGGGCTCGGCGGCGCTGGGCTGGTCTCTCCTTGTCGGCGTTGGCGGAGCTGTGTGTGTGTGTGAATGTGAATGTGAAGATCCGTGCGTGTGTGTGTGAGAGTGAATGTAAGAGATAGAGAGAAAATTAGAGAGGGTTTTGTACAGTGGGAAATGAAATATTGGTGGGAAAATAAAATGTTTTGTGTGGGAAATGAAATTTTATGCAGGCAAAGTGATGAATTAGAAATGTGTGGAGTGTATGGTGGACAGCTGAAGAACCCGACCAATCTGAACAGGAGAGCAGAGGAGTTTTTGCAGGAATTTAAGCAAACCCAAGTGCATTTAACAGTGAGTCAAATGGAGCAACCAAGCGGTGAAGTCGGGCAGCCACCTCCATCAATTGTATATAAGCTAAACTTTGATGCAGCAATATTTTCAGGAATGGAGAAATCTGGCATAGGAGCAATAATTCGAAATGAGAGGGGTGAAGTTATGGCTGGTATGTCTGCTATTGGGACGACGATTGAAACAGGTGAGGAAGCCGAACTTTTGGCGTGTAGAAGATCTCTTGAATTTGCTGTGGATGCTGGTTTCACTGAAGTAATGATTGAGGGAGACAATACCAATGTTATGCAAGCTATTTCTCTGGACGTGGTTAACTATTCATTCCTAGGCAATATCGTTGATGATATTTGCGATCTAAAAGCATCCACGTGAATTTAGCTCCATCAAAGTTACTTTATCTATTTTAGCTACACATATGCTGTAGCAGTGAATCTATTTTAGCTTTCAACACAATAAAATAATATAAACATCACAATAAAATAATATATCCACTACAATAAAATAATATCTTTATTACAATAAACAACAATCACAACCACCTGCAACCGCCACCGCTACCGCAGTTGCCGCCACTACCACCGCCACTGCTGCCACCACCGCCGCCGCCGCCGCCGACTCTTATATTGCCACCGTCGCTGCCGTCGCCACCGCCACTGCCACTGCCACTGCCACCGCCGCCGCCGCCGCCTCCGACTCTGACTCTTTCACCGCCACCACCGCTGCCACTACCGCCATATGATAGCAAATAATCGTCTTGTGTTAACAATGGATTTTTTTAACTCCAAATTATACTTATACATTTTTTTTTTACTAAAACAATTTCTCAATCATTATGATAGCCTATTATCGTCTCAATTGTCCAGAAGCAATCTTGAGGTGGAGGTGGAGGTGGAGAATCAGAAACTGACACAGGAGTATTTTGAGACGTTCCCAAAAATTCTGAGTCAATTTCTATATCCCCAGTCATGATATCAGTGAAATATGTTAGGTCTCTATGTAACTCTGTGTCTCTACGTGACGCCATAAAAGTAGGAAAAAAAAAAAAAATTTCCCTGCACACAGAAAAGTCCCAAACTAATATTTATATCAAAACTTAAAATACTTAGAATTATAACAATAGTCCATGATTATGCATAAATACTGAATTTGACAGAACAAAATTATTGCAAACAGAAAAGAGAAATTGTGGCCTTGTGCAACAGAACAAAATTATAACAATGTGCTTCTGTTTATGGTCTTGTGCAACAGAACAAAAAACTAGAAAACCACACAGATCCTGCAAACAGAAAATTCCCAATCCATTCTAAAATTATTGCAAACAAAAAATTCTCAATACATTCCTGCAAACAGAAAATTCCCAAATCATTGCATCTAAAAATTCCCAAATCATTCTCAATACCCATTCTCAGAAAATTCCCAAATCATTCTCAATATCCATTCTTCCCAAACAAATAGATTCACCCAAATCAAAAAATTATCTACTCTAGCAGAACAGAAAAGAGAGTGAGGTACTTACTTAAGGGGGTTTGGTGTGTGATACGGCGAAGAACGGTGGGCCGGCGGAGGAGTGGGATGGCTGGGGCTGATCGGTGGAAGAGAAATAGGGGCTGATTGGCGGCTTGGAACTGCTGTGGGTAGGTCCGGTGGCGGTAAATAGGGGTGGCTGGTGGACGGCGGTGCAGAGATACTGATCGGTGGAAGAGAGGTGCGGCGGCTTGGGACTGCTGTGGGTAGGTCCGGTGGCGGTGCAGCGGCGTGAGAGGAGATGTGAGAGCAGCGTTGAGAGATGAGAGCCGAGAGGAGAGCTTGCGAGAGAGAAAGATTTGTTTGAGCTTGAGAGAGAGTATTTTGTGTGAACTGTGAAGAGCAGTGGAATGATAAAAGAAAGAAGAAAAAATAACAGGAGTGAATATAATATAATTTTTTAGTTATAGATGAGTGCTACAGTGCACATCTATAGATAGATGTGCACTGTAGCACTTTAGCTATAATTTTAGCAAATGCCTTCACTGCTGTGGCTCTCTTTTTGTGCTAAATAGTTATATTTCTAAATAGTTATATTTTTAGCAATATAACTATTTAGCACCACTGCTGTGAATGTTCTAATGTCTGGTTTACAGTGGATTAAAACTAGTAAGATTAAAAGGGGAGGGAATAAGGTAGCGCATGTTTTTGTGCACCATGCTAGAAATTTAGAATTTGATTTGTATTGGTTGGAGGATTCTCCCCCACCTGCTTTGGAAGCCTTTGTATCACGATTCATTATTATTATTATTATTACTAGTAGCTAACCCGTGCGATGCATAGGATAGTTAAATAAAAATTAAAAATACTTATTTTACTTAAAGGTATATGACTTAAATTTTAAAAATGTATACTTTGAAGATGAATGAAAATAACTAATTTGTTTAATATAATGATTTAGAAAAATTCTTTTTCTTTCATATCATTGGTTTTGCATAACACATTCCGACGTAGGCTATTCTATGGTGATAACTTCACAGAATACTAAACTGCAATTAAATCTACTATCTACTGCCAATCTAATCTGTGTTATCTTGAAAGTAGATTTACAAATTGCATTCTCATTTTCTTAGAGCTTGCTATATCATTATTATTATCTATATATAATGTAAAACCGAAAATTTTAACTTTTTGAAAGACTTACGTTAGAATTAGGATTAAAACAAATAATTATTATTATTATTTTTAATTAGACCTCACATTAGAAATTTTTTTTTTAAAGAACTCACTTTAGGTTTTAAAAAAAAAAAGACTCACGTAAAAAAAAAACTTTAGGATTAAGGAAAAAAGAGAGAGAGACTCCTATTAGAACTCTCTCACTATTTAGTTTAAAAAATTAAAATGATCAAGAAAAAAAAACCGAAAATTTTAACTTTTTGAAAGACTTAAGTTAGAATTATGATTAAAAAAAAAATAATTATTATTTTTAATTAGACCTCACATTAGAATTTTTTTTTTTTTAAAGAACTCACTTTAGGTTTAAAAAAAAAGACTCACGTAAAAAAAAAAAAAAACTTTAGGATTAAGGAAAAAAGAGAGAGAGACTCCTATTAGAACTCTCTCACTATTTAGTTTAAAAAATTAAAATTTTTTATAAATTAAAATGATGAAGAAAAAAAAACCATAAATTTTAACTTTTTGAAAGACTTACATTAGAATTAGGATTAAAAAATAATAATAATTATTTTTAATTAGACCTTACATTAGAATTTTTTTTTAAAGAACTCACTTTAGGTTTTTTTTTTTTAAAAAGACTCATGTAAAAAAAAAAAAAACTTTAGGATTAATGAAAAAAGAGAGAGAGAGAAACTCCTATTAGAACTCTCTCACTATTTAGTTTAAAAAATTAAAATTTTTTATAAATTAAAATGATCAGGAAAAAAAACTGAAAATTTTAACTTTTTGAAAGACTTACATTAGAATTAGAATTAAAAAAATTATTATTATTTTTTTTAATTAGACCTTACATTAGAATTTTTTTTTAAAGAACTCACTTTAGGTTTAAAAAAAAAAAGACTCATGTAAAAAAAAAAAAAACTTTAGGATTAAGGAAAAGAGAGAGAGAGAGACTCCTATTAGAACTCTCTCACTATTTAGTTTAAAAAATTAAAATTTTTTATAAATTAAAATGATGAAGAAAAAAAAAAACCGAAAATTTAAACTCTTTGAAAGACTTAAGTTAGAATTAGGATTAAAAAATAATAATAATTATTTTTAATTAGACCTCACATTAGAATTTTTTTTTTTTTAAAGAACTCACTTTAGGTTAAAAAAAAAAAAAACTCACGTAAAAAAAAAACTTTAGGATTAAGGAAAAGAGAGAGAGAGACTCCTATTAGAACTCTCTCACTATTTATTTTAAAAAATTAAAATTTTTTATAAATTAAAATGATGAGGAAAAAAGAGAGAGAGACTCCTGTTAGGACTCTTTCACTATTTAGTTTTAAAAATTAAAAAAAATTATAAATTAAAATGATGATGTGGAAATTTGTGGGAGTTTCAAAGACTTCGGTTTTATATATATATATATATATATATATATATAGATTATTATTATTATTATTATTAAATGAATGAAGTTTTTTTCTCCAAAAAAGAAAAAGAAAAAAGAAATGTGTGGAGTGTGGACTTAACGTGTGGTCTTTTTTTTTTTTTTTTTTTTTAATGAAAGAAACATGTGGTCTAAATGATACTAACTTGATAAATTTGTCTTTTTACTAAAAATTAATGATAAACTTTTGCTAAAAAAAAGGACTAATCACAAAAATGTTCCTCAAAACAAAAATAGAAAAATAAAAAATTACTAATGGAGTAATTAGGGTAAGTATTTTTAAAATGAAAATTAATTAGAATTTAATGAATTAGAATAATAATATCTCAAATTAAGATTAGATAGTATATTTTTATTAAAATAAATAGAAATAGATAACAATAAATTAATGAATATTCATAAGTAACAGATAAAAATTTAAAAACTAGTGAATTTTTTAAGGAAGAATTAATGGATAAACTTTTTTTTTTTTTGAAACTGGATTCAAACTTTCATTAAATCAAAGAAGCATCAGAGTTTACAGAATCAAATGCTACTGGAGGAACCTCTTCCATCCAAAAAAGATCAGAGATTACATGTTGGGCATATCTAGCTAGCTCATGTGCCACCTTATTACCATTTCTGTTAGTGCAGCTCACAAAAATCCACTCCAAAGCTCCCATCAGATGCCTAATGTCACCAACAACATGCCCAATAGCTAACTGGTTGTCCTTGCCTGAAGCAATACTCCTCGTAACATTGACACTATCACCTTCCATTATCAGCACCATGAAGCCAGCATCTATTGCAAATTCCATCGCCTTACGACATGCAAGCAGCTCTGCCTCCTCACTGCACTAGACTGCCGGACCCTTGGCTGTCATCGTGTGATGAGAATCAACAAGCTTTCAAGGATCCATTGCATATTCCAGTTGGGTCAATTACAAGAGCAAGATCCAAGAAGATCAAAGAAGCACTTAATGGGCTGATTCAAGAGATTTGGGCTGATTCTATCGTAGGACATTCCAAGCGGGGCCCAAAGGAAGATAAAGGCATAATAAATTTAATCCAAGCTATTGAGGGCTGATCTGACGTAATTGAGAGCTATTTATGGCATGGAATTATGACTGATTGGCTTTCCAGCTCTAAATCAGTTAATAGATACTTTTCCTAATTTAGATCTTCTAATTTTGGACTAGATCTTCCTTAATTTTAGGCTTTTGTTATTTAGAACGTTTTTTAGGGTTTTTCCTATTTTGGATCTGCTATTTTCAGACCAAATCAGTTTTTAATTAGGGTTTTATTATTTAGTACGTTTTTTATATTTTCTACATTCAGCCATGCCTTATAAATAGCATGCATTCATTGTAATAGAGGGGATTATTGAATAAAAATCAGAAAAGGTGAGGCTTTGCTCTTCTCTTTGGTTCTTCAAGGACTGTGAACTTATCAAGGATTCTTCCTTGTGGCGTTCAAACTTATACCTTTGGTTCGTGATTCCTCTATAATCATTGGGTCAAGGTCTGTTACTTATACCTTTGGTTCGCGTTTCTCTTATAAACGTTGGGTCTGGGTTTTCTATCAAATCTGAATTTTAGCTTTCTGGGACAATATTCCAATATTGTTTGTTGGGTCTCAAAGCGAGTCTGTTGAGGTTTGCATCATTTGGTATCAGAGCTCAGGTTCTAAAATCAGTTTTCTATCCTTTTTATCTTTTGTTTCCTGTTATCTTCCTATCTTGTTCCGTTTTTGTTTTTTTGTTCTTCGTTCTTGTTTTGTGTCGTGCACTAGGTTAAAATTGTGCACTGAATTCCAAAAAAAAAAAAAAAAACTGCAGAAAGAAAAAAAAAGTGAAAAAAAAGGACTGCAGAAAAAAAAAACGAAAAAAAAAAATTTGTTTTTAGTTTCAGTTCTCTCAGAGCAATTATATTGTTTTCTTTTGTCCTATTTTTCTTTGATTTGTATTTCTGTCATACTTTCTAGCCGTTGGTATTTGTTTAAATACTACAAGTTGAATTTCTTGATCAAGTTTATTAGTTTATTGCAGAACTGAAAAGGGGAAGCTGCGAATGGAAAAAGGCAAGAGAGTATAAGACTAATATCGGGAAAAAGCTAATTTAAGAGTGAAACACGAGTGGGAGTGACATAATCTGAGTGCAAACACGTGAGGGAGTGTTGTGAGGAATTATTTCCAACATTTCTTTGTAGTTTTTAAAATATGTCTTGCAAAGGCGAAACATCAAATAAGGAAGGAGGGGAGGAGTCATCTATCATGTTGCAGGCTATGCAACAACAATTTGAACGCATGAACGTTGTATTTAATGAGATTCGGGATCGGTTGGACAGGCAAGATACTGTTATTGCTAACTTGCGTGAAGAGCACCCCCAAAGAGGTCCTAATGCTAGAAGGCAAGAAAGGCATGCGCGTGTGTATGATTTTGATGACTACCATGAGGATGAGTTTGAAGATGAAGAGGATCAAGTTTCGTGGAATAATGAGGGCAGGTTTGCGCGAAGGGGTGAAAGGCGTGGTAGAGGATTCCGAAGAGATCCAAGATGGCAAGATGGGACTGACAGAAGCCTAGGAAACATAAAAATGAAGATACCATCATTCCAAGGGAAAAATGATCCAGAAGCGTACTTGGAGTGGGAGAAGAAGGTGGAGTTCATCTTTGAGTGCCACAATTACTTCGAGGAGAAAAAGGTAAAACTAGCTGTGATTGAGTTTACTGACTATGCTATTATATGGTGGGATCAACTTGTGATGAACAGAAGGAGAAACCATGAGAGGCCTACTATAGGGACTTGTATCAAAAATTACAGAGTCTTACTCAAGGCTATAGAAGCGTGGATGACTACCACAAGGAGATGGAGATTGCCATGATTCGAGCTAAAGTAGAGGAGGATAGAGAAGCTACCATGGCAAGGTTTCTAAATGGGCTGAATCGGGACATTGCCAATGTGGTGGAGTTGCAGCACTACGTGGAGTTGGAGGACATGGTGTATATGGCAATAAAGGTGGAACGACAGCTCAAAAGGAAAGGAACTCGGTCATTTCAAAATCTGGGCTCCTCTGCTTCATGGAGATCAAATGGGAGGAAAGATGAAGGG